>PVJN01000841.1:0-164358 GCA_004026805.1 Lasiurus borealis
GGGGAGGCTAAGGTTTCCCCAGCAATGGAGAAAGCCAAGCTTTCTGAACACCCTGGCCAGCCCAGGCCTCCACTTAAGGCTACAAAGTTTCAATTATAGAAGATAAATAAATCCCAGATACCAGTGCCTCTGCTTGGGTCACTGAGGGTCGTGGCCAGCCTGAAAACCATCACAGGCCCCTCGCCAAGGCCATCACACACCCCAAGGGAACATCCACCCTGATCCAGGACACCCTTAAGGGCAAACCAACTTGCCCCCACCCATGCACCAGGCCTCTATCCAATCTAGTAAAAGAGCAATATGCAGATTGACCATCACTCCAACACACAAGATGACTGCCCCAATGTGGTCAAAAGATCCTGCCCCCATGTGGACACAAGATGGCCACCACAAGATGGCCAGCAGGAGAGGGCAGTTGGCATGGACCAGGCCTGCAAGGGAGGGCAGTTGTGGGTGATCAAGTCTGGAGGGGCGGGCAGTTAGGGGTGATCATGTTGGTAGAAGAGCAAAGTTGGGGGTGACAGGGCCTGCAAGGAAGTCATTTGGGGGTGGGGGATACCCAGGAATGCAGGGGAGAGCAGTTGGAGGGGACCTAGCCTGCATGGGAAGGTAGTTAGAGGTGACCATTCCTGCAGGGGAGGAGAGTTAGGGGTGACCAAGTGTGCAGGGGAAGGCAGTTAGGGGCAAACAGGCTGGTAAGGGAGCAGTTAAGCATCAATAAGGCTGTCAGGGGAGTGGTTAGGGGGTGATCAGGCTGACAGGCAGAATCAGTTAGGGGGAATCAGGAAGGCAGGCATGGGAGCAGTTGGGAGCCAGCAGTCCTAGATTATAAGAGGGCAGTTTGACATCCCTCAAGAGGTCCCAAATTGGAGAGGGTACAGGCTGGCTGAGGGACACCTCCCCCCAACCATGCATGAATTCCATGCACTGGGCCTCTAGTTGTAAATAATGCTGCAGCAAACCTAGGGGCACATATACATTTTTGAATGAATAACCAGAAGTGGGATTACTGGGCCCTTCTTTTTCTCTTGTTATAAACTTTGTTTTAAAGTCTAGTGTGTTTGATGCAAGTTAAGCTACCTCAGCCCAGATTTTTTGGTTTATTTATATTTGAATGTAAAATATAAAAATAGCTTTTTTCATCCCTTCCTTTTGGTCTATGTATGTCTTTCAATCTAAAATGGGACTCTTATAAGCAGCACAAATACATACATACATATATATATATATATATATATATATATATATATATATATATATTATTTTCTTATACATTCAGACACCCTAGGGAAGACATCTGATTGATAGTTGATGATGAGGTATTCTTTTCTGATTAAAATAACCCTAAATATTCTTTAATCAACACTTACTTTTTAAATATATTTTATTGATTTTTTACAGAGAAGAAGGGAGAGGGATAGAGAGTTAGAAACATCGATCAGAGAGACATTGATCAGCCGCCTCCTGCATGCCCCCTACTGGAGATGTGCCGGAAACCAAGCTACATGCCCTTGACTGGAACTGAACCCGGGACCCCTCAGTGCACAGGCCAATGCTGTATCCCCTGAGCCAAATAGGTTTCAGCAACACTTACTTTTTCACAGAAATAGCAAAAGATAGGCCAAGGTCTGATTTCCATCTAGAATAATGAATTTATTTATTTATATTTTTATTCTAGGTTTCATTAATTTTTATCTTTTATAATTTTAATTTTATGAATTATATGGAGTATGAGGTATAAATGTTTAAATTATTATGTTAGTAATTTTAATATGGCCCTTAAAATTCATTATATTAGCTAATAAAATGCCTTGTTTAGTACTCAATTATTGTTAGGGTTTAATAAGACAATTCTTTTTTTTTTCAGTATTAGATTACCATGGTGAATGGAAATCTAATACTGGTAGTTTATACAAAGGTACCAAGGTATATGGAATGGACAAAACTTCATGTGGACTTAAAGATGCCTTATTAGGATACTTTGAATTTTCTGCAACTAATTAATTTAGTGCTAACTTTATAGTACTTAGTTTGTCCATGAGGACACCAGCTGTAAGTCTGTAGTCAGATTTCACTACATGATAATGCCTGTTGACACAGAGGGATGGTGTGTTTCTGTCTGTGCATAATGTGAAAATAGAGCACAGTTTCAGAGTAAAGTTCTGGTTTAAGAATTTAATTTTCACAGAGAATGGTCGTTCAAGTTAGAGTCTGCTTTAGTCTCAATTTAATTCAGGGAAGAGTTACTCTATGCTTATAAAACATAATATACTGTACTAGGCACCAAGAGATTAACATTTTTAGTTTCAGATATTCTCTGCTTTAAAAAAATATCTTCTTAAAATGTAATTGTGAGTTGTAGTAATTTTGAGAATGACAAAAATATCTATTATGATATTACTCTTCCAAACTCCTCAAAACTAAAACAAATCATGGAAGAAACAATGTAACATCTTTAAATCATTGATACAAACTTTAAAAAAAATATACTAGTATTTGTTGTATCTTAAAATAAATGCCCACAGTTAACCAAGAGATTTTTATCCATGCTTTTTTTTAAAGATACCAGTTTTTCTAAGTCATTTAATTGAATAGAAATCAATATTACAGTAATAAATTTAGGCTTCACATTAATATAATATGCAACTATAAGTCAGTGTTATAAAGGAGAATTTATAAAATCTTACTTCAGGTCATTGTTTCACTGCCCCTCATCTCCAGACTCTATTCAAGATTTATGTACACATACTGTTTCTCTTGCTGTCTGACTTTGTCTTCTCCATGAAAATTTATTAGGGATTTCAAAGGGTGTCACATGAAATTCATAGTGTGGTATATGAAGGATATTTCAGGGAATGAGTATGGAATTGTAAAAAGAGTGATTATGAAATTATTCAAAGTAATGGGCTGACAGATTTAGATTTTCATGATAAATATATCCTAATCAAAAGAGTGAAACAATTTTAGATTATACCTCATGGGTTATTATATTAAATATGGCAATGGTGAACTAAAATTATCTGTCCAGCAACTACCTTGCAAATTATACACCGTAAAGAATATGTGAGAGTTATAAGAAAATTTAGATTGATAATTATAGCTATTATTTCTATCATTTCAATGAGAAAATTCTAGAAAAGGGTTATATAGTACTTTAATAAAGTTCAATTGTCCCTTTATGATCAGGTACCATGTAAAGGTTAAGGTCACAGCCAAACATATTTGAACTTAAAAGATTTGATGTTTATAGAAGGCTATAGCTACCAAACAATCTTCCACCCGATTTATTTTTAAGCACATGTCACAGTATTAATATTCCATTACCAGCTCTTAAAAAAAAACACTTTACCAGTATCATTAATTGGTTTCTATGAATGGTTTCATATTGAATATTGTGAATAATAGATAAAAGCATTCAATTTTTACACCTCATATTTTATAAAATACTTTCTGAATGAATCTAATGTATGAAATTAAACTATCAAAGATATTAAAAAATCAACCACAGCCGAAAGCGGTTTGGCTCAGTGGATAGAGTGTTGGCCTGTGGACTGAAAGGTCCCAGGTTCAATTCCGGTCAAGGGCATGTATCCTGGTTGCGGGCACATCCCCAGTAGGGGGGCTTGCAGGAGGAGGCTGATCGATGTCTCTCTCTCATCAATGTTTCTAACTCTCTATCCCTCTCCCTTCCTCTCTGTAAAAAAATCAATAAAATATATATTAAAAAAAATTAAACCACAAATGTGGCCAAATTCAAGCCTTACCTGTATTTTCCTATGAATGCTATTTGGTTAAGGAAATTATTATTTCTGTACTCTAAGAGATACCACATTGAGAGGTAGGAATTGTAAAGCTATTAAATATAATTTCTATATCAAGAGAAAACATTAGATTTTATATTTCTAGAAGTTT
The DNA here is from genome assembly GCA_004026805.1 of Lasiurus borealis. Lineage (NCBI taxonomy): Eukaryota > Metazoa > Chordata > Mammalia > Chiroptera > Vespertilionidae > Lasiurus > Lasiurus borealis. The sequence continues at coordinate 3,913 of PVJN01000841.1, forward strand.
TGATTAAGAACCTTGTTAAAATTACTTGGCTGTATTATGAATACTAATGTGGCTATTGCTAATATTTTTATTAGTGATGCCAATTATTAAACACTGTTCTATGGCAGGCACTGTCCTAGGTATCCTATCTAATAAAGAGGGAATATGCTAATTGACCATTATAACCTCACAAAGATGGCGACACCCACAGCCAATAAGGAGGGAATATGCTTATTGACTGCTGCACCCTCAAAGATGGCAGTGCCCACAGCCACAAGATGGTGGATCCCCGTCCTCTCAAACTGGTACAGCAACTTAAAAAAAAAATATATATATATACACACACACACACTTTTATTGATTTCAGAGAGGAAGAGAGAGGGATAGAGACATAGAAACATTAATAATGAGAGAGAAGCATTGATTGGCTGCCTCCTGCATGCCCCCTACTGGGTATTGGCCAGAAACCTGGACATGTGCCCTTGACTATAATCAAACATGCTCTATCTACTGAGCCAAACCACCCAGGGCAGCATAGTAACATTGTAAGACATTTTGGAGGTTTCTTACAAAATGAAACATAAATCTCACCAAGGATTCAGCCATCATACTCTGTAACTACATAGAATAGCATGATATAAGCATCCTGTTAAATGAAATATAAAACCGTTAAGTTTTTATAATATAATTCCAAAAATTTAATTTATATAAAGTTCAAAACAAACTAATATAAACTACATATATATATTAGGAATGCACACATTTTGAGATCAGGAAAGGATTTTTGATTTCTGGGTCCTGTCAGAATTTTATCTCTTGGCTCAGATAGCACTAACATATATGTGGTCTTTATAATTATTATATTGTACATATTTATGTACTTTATATGGTCATTTTCATGACCATACAAATTTTTAGTACTTACCAATTAGACTTCTTTAAAATTATAGAATGTTTTGAGATATGAATCTCCCAACTTTAATTCCAAGTTCTCTGTAAGTATTTGCTCACAGAGAAGTAGACTCAACATGAAGATCAAATGAATGTTAGGTTAATAGATTTCAAAAACAAGTACACAAGTACAGTTTGTTTTTCTCAGTTGCTCATGACTGCTACAATAATCACATCTACTGATTACCTCCTACGGTAAATGAAGTCGAAATTGTTTGAAATCTAAGGTAATCAAAAATAAGATCAATAGCTACAATTACTAGTAAGACTGCACAGGGTGCAGATAATAAAAACTTCATTTTCTTAACAATGCATGTGTGTGTGTATGTGTGTGTATGTGAAGGAAGCCTTGCTTTCAAAAAACAGTTTCAGCAAATAAATTTGGGGTTTGGAATATGATTTGAATATGTAACCTTATATATATCTACCACAAAGAGAAAATATGTGTATAACACACACACACACACACACACACACACAAACACACACACACACACGCACACACACACTTGAAAATAGCCATCAGATTTTGTTAGCCCATGGAAAAGCAACCTTAATTCTCTTTTTGGCACACTAACAGGGATTTAAGCTATCTGACCATTCTAAGACTTATGCAGCTGTGGTGATAACTATGACAATAAACCAGAAATTGTACTTTTCTCAGGAAAAAATTGCATTCACTTTAAAAATTTTACACAAAGGTGTTTTAAAAAGATGAATGCCCTGTTCAGTATACAGGCTTATGAATCACTTATTTAGGAATGGGCTGGTATCAACATCTGCCAAACCTCTTTTCTGGTTCAGAGTGAATTAAAGGTAAGTGAGAATGAAAGTGTATGAAATATTTGCTGAATTGTATCTTCCTAATTAACAAATGCAACATTATCCTATCTAATAAAAGAGTAATATACAAATTGACCATACCATTGCTACACCCACAAGCCACACCCATTAGCCATGTCCACCAGCCAATCAGAGGAAGTATGCAAATTAACCCAACAGAGATGGTTACATCCACAGAGAGAGCAGGAGTGTGGCTTGGGTTGCCCCTGGAAATGAAGGAAGCCAAGCTTTTTGCACACCTTGGCCTGCCAGGCCTCCTCTTAAGGCAACGAAGTTTCAATGGCTGTGGAAGCAGAAGGTTTGGCTCCACTCCAGGCTACAAAGTTTCAATTGTAGAAGAAAAATAAAACCCAGATACCAGGGCCTCTGCTTGGGTTGCTGGGGGGTATGGCCAGACTGCAAACCTCCACAGGCCCCTTGCCCAGGCCACTCCACACCCCAAAGTAACACCCACCCTGATCCGGGACACCCTTCAGGGCAAACCAGCTGGGTCCCACCCATGCACCAGGCCTCTATCCTATATAATAGAAGAGTAATATGCAGATTGACGATCACTCCAACACACAAGATGATTGCCCCCATGTGGTCACAAGATCCTGCCCCCATTTGGACACAAGATGGCCACCCCAAGATGGCCAACAGGGGAGGGCTGTTGGCAGGGACCAGGCATGCAAGGGAGGGCTGTTAGGGGCAAACAGTCTGGCAGGGGAGCAGTTAGGCATCAATCAGGATGGCAGGAAGTGGTTAGGGGATGATCCGGCTGGCAGGCAGAATCAGTTAGGGGCAATTAGGAAGGCAGGCAGGTGAGCAGTTGGGAGCCAGCAGTCCTGGATTCTGAGAGGTAGGATCAGGCCTAAACAGTCAGAAATCCCTCAAGGGGTCCCAGATTGGAGAAGGAGCAGACTGGGCTGAAGGATACCTCCTCCCCTGCTGTTCATGAATTTTATGCACCAGGACTGTGGTATTATTATAAAACTTCCAATGACATTCCAAAGGCAAAATATACCTCCAGGAAAAATAAATAAAACAATGTTCTTTTAAAATTTTTCTCATGACCAAGGTAAGGAGACCACAGAAAAAGTGACATTAGCCTACAGCTAAAAGATAAAAACAAAAGAAAACTAGTTTTAGCAAAAAGCATAACTAGACATTTATACTTTGGCTATTTAGAATGAACAGCATGCTGGTGTATAACCCAGGTAAAAATGACTTTTAGTTCTTGATGTGTGTGATCTTGTATCATGGTCCCTCAAGAGAAAGTTGACCTTTGATAATTCCTAGTAGTAGGGAAAATGCCTGTGGGATTACACACTCTAAAAAGATTAATGATATTTGAGAAGAACTGAATATTTTAAACCATGAACATTTTATATAATAGGAGAAATCTTTAATTCCAAAACAGTCACCGGCTTGCTAAAAATAGGAACTCCTAGCAAATGAGCATCTCATTGAATATAATTTCTATTGGTGTATTTTTAGTATGCTGTTTGATATGTTGACTAATAGGGAGCTTTAAAGGTGTATTTTAATGACAGGAACATTTCAAGTCTTTAATTCTGATAAGAATTCCCAAGCATTATGTGCTATTAGGTGGGTAAAGTGAAAGTATAACTCTCACCTCAAAAAGAAGCTTCTGAAAGGTTTCATTCAATATGTCTTAACCTTTTGTTGAAAAAAAAAAGTGTTATTGGTTTCATTATTTCTAAATCTAGATTTTGGAATGCATTAAATAAAAAGCAGGGGAGAAAGTTAAGCTGCCAATTTTCTATTTTTAGCTCTAGGTTTTTATTATAAGTTCAGTAACATCTTTGCAAAAAAGATATTTAAGGTACATTTGGGAAATTGCTTAAGGTAATTAATTCAAGTTCAAATTAGAAAATGAACCCATCAGGGACATTATTTCTCAGGAAAGAATTCCTTTAGAGTACAGTATGTCTGAGAGCAGGTATTTTTGGATTTCTCTTAATTGGATACTCTTAGAAATATTAGTAACAAAGTTTATGCATATATTTATATAAAACTATCCTGTCCTCATTTGCGAAAAGAATTTATTCTTTATAGTTACCTCCCATTTTTTATTACTTTACCTCTCTTAACTGCTGTTGAGCTCACTGAACTTCCTCACCAGCTTAATCTAGTTATCCTTTCTCCTCTCCAAAATATTGACTAGTGCCTAAGGCACAGACTGGCACCTACCACTGTATCCTCAGGTGGATATGTACATCTCTCTGAAACAGCTGATTTATATGCTCCCCAAGAGATATCTGTACCTTTCTGAACCTGATTATACTACTTCTACTTAGTATTGCAATTACCTAATTTAATTAATTATTATCTATGTTGACAAAATATGAACTTGAAAAAAAATATGAAAAACAAGATGAATATCTTGCAAAGACTCTATAAAAGTAAGTTATTAAAAACAACTTCCTATAAACTTTGATTTGGGAGGAGAAAAATATGCAATATAGCGGAAAAATCCAAAATCATGTATTGTCTCCCTCTTGCTATATAAGTCTCTAGGTTCCCTTTAAAGAAGCAGAAACTGAAAATGGTAGTCTTTGCATTATGACTGATATATATACAATATGAGACTTGATCGCATGTCAAGAAAACATAGTATATATCAAATGTTTCATAAATTAATGTGCATTCACATGTTTTTATTTTTAAGTTTTAATCTATATCTATATCCGTTTTAAAAACACAATGCTGTTTCAACCAACTTTCTTTTTTAAAATAAATCTTTATTGTTAATGTTATTATAGATGTTCCTCTTTTTTTTCTCCCCGTAGGTCACCTCCACCCAGTTCTTGCTCACTCCATACCCTTACCTCCCCTGGCGTTGTTCTCATCCATAGGTGTATGTTTTTTGTCCAGTCTCTCCCGAACTCCTCACATCCCTTTCCCCCTGAAAATTGTCAGTCCACTCCCTTTCTATGCCCCTGATTCTATTATATTCACAAGTTTATTCTGTTCATCAGATTTTTTATTCACTTGATTTTTAGATTCCCTTGTTGATAGGTTTGTATTTGTTGTCACTTTGTTGTTCATAATTTTTATCTTTACCTTTTTCTTCTTCTTCCTCTTCTTAAAAAAATACTGTTTAGTATTTCATGTAATCCTGGTTTGGTGGTGAGGAACTCCTTTAACTTTTTCTTATCTGTGAAGCTCTTTATCTGACCTTCAATTCTAAATGATAGCTTTGCTGGGTAGAGTAATCTTGTTTGTAGGTTCTTGCTGTTCATCACTTTGAACATTTTTTTTTTGGCCACTCCCTTTTGGCCTGCATAGTTTCTGTTGAGAAATCAGCTGACAGTCGCATGGGTACTTCCTTGTAGGTAACTAATTGTTTTTCTCTTGCTGCTTTCAAGATTCTCTCTTTGTCTTTTGCCCTTGGCATTTTAATTATGATGTGTCTTGGTGTGTTCCTCTTTGGATTCCTCTTGTTTGGGTTTCTCTGCATTTCCTGGTCTTGTAAGTCTATTTCTTTCACCAGATAGAAAAAGTTTTCTGTCATTTCTTCTAATAGGTTTTCAATATTTTGCTCTCTCTCTTCTGTCACCCCCATAATTTGGATGTTAGTACACTTGAAGTTATCCCAGAGGCTCCTTACACTATCTTCATATTTTTCTTATTCTTTTTTTCTTTGCATTTTTCTGGTTGGGTGTTTTCTGCTTCCTCATATTTCAGTCTTTGGTTTTATTCTTGGGGTCCTCTAGTCTACTCTTGAATTTCTGTATATCCTTCTTTATTTCAGGCAATGTATTCTTAATTTCTGACTGGTTCTTTTCCAATTTTTGGCATTCTCATTAAGATCCTTGAAGGTCTCACTAAGTTTCTTGGAGGTTTCTAGAAGATTCTTGAGTAACCTTATAACTGTGGTTTTGAACTCTATGTCCAGTAGTTTGTTTTCCTCCATTTCTTTCATTCATGACATGTTTCTTTGTCTCTTTATTTTGGCTGCTTCCCTTTGTTGATGTAGTGGCTTTATGTGGTAGGTGATCTGTAGGGTCCAGTGTCTCAGATTCCCCAATCACCTGAGATGGACACTCTTGCTGCATCCCTTTGTGAGTTGGGTGCACAGTCTTGATTGCTGTTGGTATACTGGGAGAAATTGACCTCCAGGCCAATTGCCTATGAGGATCTGCTGTGTCTATAATGGAAGAACTGTGCTGCAGACACCCTTATGGGGCAGGATTTGCTTCAGTGGGGCTTTGGTACTCACTCAGTCTGCCTCTTGAGTGTACCACTTATGGATGTGAGGAGTTGAAATCTGGTATCATCTCACGCTGACTACTAGGTACACTGGCTCCTGGATCTCCAAGGAGGTGCAACTCAGCTGCTGCTTGAAGCCATCTGACAGGAGCTACAGCAAGATCTGTAGACTTCTCCTCTTTCTTTGGGGTTTGGAAGTTTTGGAATTGTCTGACCCAGCTGTAGTTTGTTAGGTTAAGCTGCAAAAGGGAAGGCCATTCATATGCAAAAGCCACTGTGTACACTTTGGGTGAATTTGTAAATTGAGTGGGGCGGGGTCTCAGGGAATCACTAGGACATGGCAAACAGTGATGGCTTCCAGTCATCCCCAGCACAGTAAACAATGTTCCTGCCACACCTCTATGAGAAAGCCACCCTCATTTTCCAACCCAATGCCAGACAGTCCAATTTCTCTCCATAGGAGTGTGGGTCCCCAGAGTCTCACTGGAAACTGGAATTCAGAGCAGTAGGGCGGTTATATTTCCTTCCCAATTGAACAAAACAGCTCATCCAGTTACCAGCCTGATTCCCGCACCTCTGTACCTCTGCTTTTCTGCACCTCCGCGGGTCCTACCAGGTCTCAATGCACTTTTTTCTTTCCTTCTAGCTGTAGAACTTCTCCTCAGCCATCTTTCCCATGGTTCTGGGTGACAGCTGTTTTGTCTTTTAGTTGTAGTTTTGGTGTGTCTGTGAGAGGCAGCACATACAGGTATATACCTTATGCTATCATCTTGGTTTCTTTTATCTCAACCAACTTTCCATTAACCAAATAACTACTGTTCACAGCTGCACTGAAGGACACATAATGTAGTAAAACTCTATCTCTTTCCCTCATTCATTCACTACTTAGCAATTCTCAATTCAATTATATAATAAAGTTTAATTTGTTAGAACATAATTTTAGTAGCAAGGCTATGTGACAGAGTAGATGTATAGTGAATACAGTTTAGAAGAGGGATAAAGTACAGATGACAAAAACAGCCCACTCATTGTCTGGAAATCAAATTTAGCACTTCTACAAGGCACAAATGTTCAAAGAATTGTGTTAAAACATATTTTGAGATTTATCTCCACAAAGACTAGTATATAAAATATAATAAATAATTCTATCTTTAATTTGGTACATGGCTGTGTCACAACTCTTTCTTTGCCTGGAGATAATTTTTGAAACCTTTTCTAGCATTGTATAGGTGTAGAAATAGCACACACATACAAATACTGAATTATACATGAATGGTAAACTGATAGTTTATTTGTCAAGACCAAGTAGTTTTGGAAAGTGAGGCGAGAGAGAATATAGTTGGTGGAAAATCAGACAGAGTAAACATAATGTTTGTGTTCTGTTTATTTTTGTTTTTTTTTTTTTTTATCAATCCACAAAAGGCTACATAATAAAGATGGAATTCATTGCCCAATTTTAGATGGGACTAATAATCAGCCTGTGTAAGAGAAGAGAGTTACAGTATATATTGCCCTATTTAGTTAGGAAACACTATTTTGTTTTAAATGAATGTAATAAAGCTCTATCTATGATATTTCCTCTCAGCAAGGTTAGGCAAAATGCAAAGATACATGGAAAATTTCGATCATTAAACAAAGGCTATGTTTTCATGGAATATTCTTTTGAATGTGTTGGCTTTTTTTCCACAGTGAAAATCTATTTATAAAGGAAACTGATACTTGGATTCTAAAAACAGAAAAAAAATATTTGTACTTATAATCCAGTTTCTTCTAGAATCTGGCCAATTAACAGTCATGAAACAGAATGTAAAGTAGTTACTATATATGGAACCTTTCCTTTCCTTAGAAAGAAATGAAATGATTTCTGTCCATGTATGTTTGTCCAGTATGTATATTCTATGAGTTAATAGGATTTCAATTCTTCAACAAGTTTAATATTTGTGGGTTTCTCTCTCTCTCTCCTCTCTCCTCTCTCTCTCTCTCTCTTTCTCTCTCTCTTTCTCCTCTCTCTCTCTCTCTCTCTCTCTCTCTCTCTCTCTCTCTCTCTCTCTCTCTCTCTCTCTCTCTCTCTTTCTTTCTTCTTTTTTTGCTGTGACCCAACCAAATTGTACTAAATGCAATGTGGTATTTTGGTTTGGGTCCTGGAACAGAAAAAGGATATTAGTGGAAAAATTCATGAAATCTGAATAAAGTCTAATAGTAGTAAACTAATGTTGGTGTTTTAATTTTAACAAATGTACTAAGGTGATATAATATACTAGCAGCCTGGTGTATGAAATACAGGCACTTGTGGGGCGTGCCTCAGCCTGGCCTGTGCCCTCTCACAGTCTGGGAGTCCTGGGGTGATGTCCAACTGATGGCTTAGGGGGACTAAGCCATCAGTCGGACATCCTAAGCATTGCCATGGAGACGGGAGAGGCTCCCACCGCTGTGGCTGTGCTCACCAGCCATGAGCCCGGCTTCTGGCTGAGTGGTGCTCCCCCTGTGGGAGCACACAGACCACCAGGGGCAGCTCCTGCACTGAGTATCTGCTCCCTGGTGGTCAATGTGCATCATAGTGAGCAGTCATTCCACCATTCGGTCATTTGCATATTAACCTTTTATTATGTAGGATACGCTGTAGATGACGCCCCCTAGACCATAAGAAATGCAAAAAATTCACTGTTAACTCATTCTCAAATTTCTCCCACTTAAAACCAAATTGCCCTACACCCTGTGGAGGGTGTGCTGCACCTTGGGAACCAATGGGTTGACACTTTTCCTCTCTGGGCTTCATTTCTGACTATATATGCATATACCATGGGGATTGTAATCTCTTCTCCGCCTACCTCACTGGGTTGCATGAGGAGGTTCTGAACTAATAAACCTAGAAATGTTCCATCAAATAAGTGTTGTCTAAACAAGAAAGAATTGTTATTTTTAAGCCATGGGTACCCTCGCAGGAAGCAGGTGCTGATTGGGGGAGGAGGGCAGATTGTTTCCTGGGACTGTACTATAGAAGCTTTACAGAGGGTTCCGCAGGCCTTGGAGGGGCAGGCTCTGGCCAGCAGCCCTGTAGAGATCTTTGTCCCTGGAGGCACTGGCGGGGGGCAGGGAGTTAGGGGGCATTATGGGGGCAGGTGAGGCTGAAGGGGGAATAACTGTCAAACCTGCCCTCTTGGTGCCATTTTTAAAATTGTACGATGTTTCCCAGCTGTACCTGCTCAGGGTGGTGCTCCAATATCCTGGAGCAGGATATGGGCCAGGCCAGGGAGGGGCCAAGCAGGCTAGGAGGGCGGGTTTAACCGAGCCCCCAAAGCCACAGTGCACTTCTTCTAGGCCAGTGGTTCTCAACCTTCCTGAGGCCACGAGCCTTTCATACAATTCCTCATGTGGTGATGACCCCCAACCATGAAATGTTGCTGCTGTTATGCATCGTGATGTAAATATTTGCATTTTCTGATGGTCTTAGGCGACCCCGTGAAAGGGTCCTTTGACCCTCAAAGGGGTTGCGACCCACAGGTTGAGAACCACTGCTCTAGGAGAAGGCACTGTGGCTGTCCATAGTGGAAGGGTTTGACCCTGAGGGACCACTCAGGCCTGCCTCCATCAGGGTCTGGAGTTGTAGGGCGGAGAGGCAGGCCCAGCCCCAGTGGGCACTTGGGGTGCTGACAGGTAGTCACCAACATGCTAGCCTTGTGGGCGTCCCTGGTGAGTCTGGAGTGGGGGAGAGATTGAGAGTCAGAGGTGCGGGCTGTGGCTACCCCTGAGGCTGCATCTTCTCCTACTCTGGTCATCCTCCCTGTTCCCTCCTCTCCTCCCCGCACCCCGAAGGTGTGGGGGGCTGGGGTAGGGTGTCCCTGAAGGGGGATTGGAAAAGCTCCCTATGGCTGCCCCCTCTTCCTTCTTTGCAGTCCGGATTCCTGTCAGGCAGTCTCCTCAGATTCCTGGGAACTGGGCTCCAGCCGCCCTCCCTCTCTGCTCCGCATCAATACGCAAATTGGTTGTTATGGGGACACTGTCACAGACAAATTAGCTTATTACTTCTTTATATTTATAGATTTTAGGAGAAAGTGAGTTAGAGGTATACAGAAATTATTTTCAAAACTTTTCTGTAAATGTGTAACGTCTTCAAAATTATAAAGTTATTTTAAAATATTAACACATGTAAGTTACCCAAAGAAAAAGGCTTTTGTTAGGGGAAAATAAGGCTGCATGGAACCATGGACAGGCATGAGGGTTCGTGATGTTTCTGCCTTTGATCAAACAGATTCAATAGGCTGGAGAAAGGTTGAGGACTGTAAGTGCTGGAGACATGCACCTCACTACAATATAGCATCCCAAGAATTGAGTAAAATTCTGATTTATAGGTATGGTCGAGGTATTAAATACCAACAATTAATAATGAGTCCATGGAATTCATGGTAAAAGAACTCTGTACCTACTCTTAGCGTGGAGGGATCAGGATGCCCAACAGACTTTCACAATATGCATCTCAGCAGGTTTTTTTTTTTTTGACATATTAAAGATTAGTGGCCCTTTTCCGGGGTTTTATTCACCAAGTGCTCCTCACTACTCCTGAAAACTCTGGAAAAGTGGGGCCGCTAACCACATTATTGAATTTATCAACATTATGGAAAGGAAAATTCATGTAACATTTTCTTGTCTCGCCATGGAATCTATACATAGGAACTATATTATATGTCATTAAGTGTATCTAAGTCATTATTCAGGAACGAGGAAGATTTCTGCTTGGAGAGACCTCCATAGCACATACCACCCCACAGGATAAAAAGCATTTCTGTGGATACCCACATCACATGTCTATGAAACACAGTTACTGGCAGTTGCATTCTGGACAACAGATGTTATATTATACAATACAAGATATGAAGTAAGACATGTTCCAAATATATAAGATTGAGTGGGATTATTATTATTTTATTGGGTACATAAATTATTTTCTAATGTAATTTGAAGTATAGAAATATAATGAGCATTAGTGAACTAATTCTTTTGTCAATTGGTAAATTTTTAATTTTATATAAGACTGCAGTAAAAGTGAGTGCAGGACTTTATCCTAATTCTGTAACAATCGTTTTAAAGAAGAAGATTGTTGACTTGTTTTAATGTTCTTTTTTCTTTTTTTTTATATATTTTTATTGATTTCAGAGAGGGAGGGAGAGGCATAGAGAGATAGAGAGAACCATCCACAGGCTGCCTCCTGCATGTCCCCTCCTGGGGATCGAGCCTGCAAGCATGGCATGTGCCCTTGATCAGGACTCTTCAGTCCGCAGGCCAATGCTCTATCCACTGAGCCAAACCAGCGAGGGCTTGTTTTAATGTTCTTAATGCATGTAAATCAATATATAAGTGACAACTTATTTCAAAACATACCTCACATACAACAGCAGGATGTTAAATGAATCTTTCTAAATAAAAGAATAAATTGGATGCCACCAGGAACATAATCTTTTATTACATGAAACATTTTTATTTCATAGTGTAAAATTGGCAACTTTGGTGATTCATTGTTCATGGAACAGCTTGAGATCAGCGCTAAAATGTCAATTATTTTAATAGTCTGAGCTTTGTAAGCCACTACAGATGTTTTATTCTAAGTATAATGGGAGGATAAAAAAATCTAAATGAATTTTTAAAAGAACTGAACTCCATTTGCGTCACCCTACAAAAATTGAGACTAATTCGTGAAAAAAAAAGTATTTTGCTTGCATACTTGATTGCTTTAAATTTTAAAAATTGCATCAGTTTTTTAGAGCTGTTTGCTCGCAGAGGCTTTAAGACAAGTGAACTGTTATTAAGTTGGTATTGGCTGAAGAAGAAATATATTTGAAGAAGTTTCTGAGGTTATTATATAGGTAAGGTTAAAGGAGAATCAGTTGTAGTCCAACTCTGTGGGGGTACTCACAACAGACTAATTCAAAAGAGGTAGGAAGTGTAATTACAAATCTAGAGTCTAAGTATGGAAGTAAAAGACTCTATCCCGCTCCCTTCCTCTCTGTAAAAAATCAAAAAAAAAAAGATTGAGTTTTGAGGATATTTTCCCAATATTGCTCTCTACTCTATATGAGTTTGCAGATATAGACACTTCATTTTTAGTATCTTGAATGATTTGCAGATTTGCACTTCTCATTTAATAAGCACTTATGTAGATTTAAGTATTACTGTCATTTAGTCATAACAATATGACATAGGTAATTTTCTATGGTAGTATAACAAGTTACCATAAACTTAATGGCTTAAAATAACTCAAATTTAGGATTACATGGTTTCCAGAGGTCAGGAGTCCAGACACAGTTCAATAGGGTTCTGTGCTCAGGGTCTCACTGCCCCACCTGTGTTTTCACCTGGAGGCTTGAATAGGAAAGATATGCTTCTAAGTTCCTTCAGACTGTTGGCAGAATTCATTCCTTTCAGCTTGTAGCACGGAAGTCTTAATTTTCTTGGTAGTAGTTGGCTAGGGACAGCTGTCAGCTCCTAGACCATTCTTAGTTTCTTGCTAAATGGCCCTCTCTCTAGTCATACCATGGTTGTTTGCTTCTCCAAAACAGTAGGAGGATCTCTCAATGCAAATCTCTATCTTTAATCTGCAAAGACAGCCTTATCTATAATAATAAAAGTGTAGTATGCTCATTAGACCAGGCATACTCCCAGATGACCTTCCAGAAAAAGCCAGGGCTGCAAGGGAAAATCCGGGTCCCTGGTGCTAGAGAGAAGCCAGTACTGGCAACTAGGGGAAGGAAGGCCTAATCTTGTATGACTTTTGTGCATTGAGCCTCTAGTATAGCATAAGTTTCTAGAGTGACTATATCTACAGAGCCCACTCACTGAGGCATGAAAGGATTTGTTAAAATGCTCAAAGTTATGTAAATAGTAAATAGCGGGACTGAGAATCCGGGAGGTTTATTGCCAGTGTCTATGTGGTCAACTATACACTATCCTACTTGTTATCTGACTTTCCTAAGCTATTTGGAAACATTCTTTCAGGGGACTAGACAGCAAAATAATGAAATGAGGCCACATGTAGTTTCTGGACATGATAAAAATCTTGGATAGATTCATAAAGATGATGTATTCTAAATTAAGTGTAGCATCACATACTTGTAGAAATTATTATTTTACCATTGTTATTATTGCACAGGGGAGGGGTGTCCTTCAGCCCAGCCTGCTCTCTCTCCAATCTGGGAGTCCCTGAGGAATGTCCAACTGCCCGTTTAGGCCTGATCCTATTTGAATCCTTCTCACAATCCATGACTACTGGCTCCTAACTGCTCACCTGCCTGCCTTCCCAATTCCCTCTAACAGCTTCTGCCTGCCAGCCTGATAACCCCCTAACCATTCCACCGCCAGCCTGATTGATGCCTAACTGCTCCCCTGCCAGCCTGTTTGCCCCTAACTTCCCTCCCCTGTGAGTCTGGTCACCCCTAACTGCACTCCCCTGCAGGCTTGATCACCCCCAACTGCCTTCCCTTGCAGGCCTTATCCCTACCAACTTCCCTCCCCTTCCCTCCCATCTGTGGGCAATCAGATGCCCACAACTGATTGCCTCCCCCCCCATTCAAGCCTGATTCCTGACAACTGACCTCCCCTCCTGGCCATCTTGTGGTGGCCATTTTGTGTCAACATAGGGGCAGGATCTTTGGACCACATGGGGACAATCATCTTGTGTATTGGAGTGATGGTCAATCTGCATATTTCTCTTTTATTAGATAGGATAGAGGCCTGGTGCATGGGTGGGAGCCATCTGGTTTGCCCTGAAGGGTGTCCTGGCTCAGGGTGGGTGTTCCCTTGAGGCATGAGGTGGCCTGGGCGAGGGGCCTGTGGTGGTTTGCAGTCTGGCTGCAATCCCCAGCGACCCAAGAGGTGGCCCTGGTATCTGGGATTTATTTATCTTCTACAATCGAAACTTTGTAGCCTGGAGTGGAGCCAAGCCTTCTGCTCCCACAGCCATTGAAACTTTGTTGCCTTAAGAGGAGGCCTGGGCAGCCACAGTGTGTGGAAAGCTTGGCTTCCTCCATTGCCAAGGGCAACCCAAGCCTTCCTCCTGCTCTCTGTGGCTGTAGCCATCTTGGTTGGGTTAATTTGACTATTCACTCTGATTAGCCAGTGGGCATGGCTGGTGGGCGAAGCAGAGGTACAATCAATTTGCATATAACTCTTATTAGATAGGATAATATAGAAGTAACCATCCAACCTCCAGGAATATATAAATGTACTTATCCAGAGGCATTGGATATGCATGCTGTCTACTAGAACAGATAACTTCGGCACCAATTAGAGAAAAAATGATGCTCATTAATTCTGTCATGTATTAATGGAATTAAGACAATACTCTTTCTAAAGTGACTATGTAGCCACAATTCATTTGGATGTAGCAAAAACAAGCTGACGATTAGTAGATAAGAATCTTCATTGGATCAGGGATGGACAAATAACAGCTTTGATGCATGAGGAAATCGTTTATAATGTCTAAAGCACTATATTTTTAAAAAGTGCAATAAAATATGCTTTTCCCCAAATTTAATTAATAAAGAATTATTCAATATCTATTGTAACTAAGACATTCTCATATTCACTATGTATTTGTAAATTAATAACAAAATGTCCTACCCATAAGGAATTCACTGTCTAGCAGAAAATATGACACTAGAATAAATGATTACCATGTAATCTGGCATTTGTTTTAATAAGAGTATATATATTTCCCTGTTTGGTGTGGCTTAGTTGATTGGAGTGATGTCCTGTATACCAAAAGGTGGCACTCTTTATTTTATTGTCTAAAGTTTTATATATGTCTCCTTTTCCCCAGTTGACCCCCTCCCCCATCCCTTCCCAGCATAGGCAAGCCCCCACGGCCCCAGTGTCTCTATCCTTTGGTTATGCTAATATGCATGCATGTAAGTCCTTTGGTCGCTCTTTAACCCCCACTCCCCTACCATTTGTCTCTAGATCTATTCTTTTTTATCACATTATGTTAATCATATATCCCACATATGAGTGAGATCATGTGATATTTATCTTTCTCTAACTGGTTTATTTTGCTTAGCATAATGCTCTCCAGTTCTATCCATGCAGTTGAAAATGGTAAAAGCTCCTTCTTTTTAATAGTGGCATAGTATTCCATTGTGTAGATGTACCACAGTTTTTTAATTCACTCATCTGCTGATGGGTACTTAGGCTATTTACAAAGCTTAGCTTTTGTAAATTGTGCTGCTATGAACATAGGGTTGTTTATATACTTTCCGATTGGTATTTCTGGTTTCTTGGAATATAGTCCTAGAAATGGGATTAGTGGGTCAAATGGAAGTTCCATTTTTAACTTTTTGAGGAAACTCCATACTGTCTTCCACAGTGACTGCACCAGTCTGCATTCCCACCAGCAGGGTTCCTTTTTCTCCACATCCTCACCAGCAGTTGTCTTTTATTGATTTGTTCATGATTACCATTCTGACAGATGTAAGATAGTGTCTCATTGTTGTTTTGATTTGCATCTCTCCAATGATTAGTGACTTTGAGCATATTTTCATATGTGTCTGGGCCTTCTTTCTGTATGCCCTCTTTAAAAAAGTGTCTATATAGACCGTTTGGCCATTTTTGATGGGATCATTTATCTTCCTTTTGATAAGTTGTATGAGTTATCTATAAATTTTGAACCCTTAAATTTTAAACCCTTGTCAGAAATATCATTGGCAAATATGTTCTCCCATACAGTGGGCTTTCTTGTTGTTTTGTTGATGGTTTCTTTTGCTGTGCAGAATATTTTTATTTTGATGTAGTCCCATTTGTTTATTTTCTCCTTAGTCTCCATTGCCCTAGGGACTGGGTCTATAAAGATATTGCTATGCCATATGTCTGCTATTTTGCTGCCTATGGAGTCTTGTATGATTTTTATGGTTTCCCATCTTACATTCAAGTCCTTTAGTCATTTTGAGGTTGGTTTTTGTTTGTTTGTTTGTTTGTTTTGTGTGTGTGTATGGTGTAAGTTGATGATCTAATTTCATTTTTTTGGCATGTATCTGTTCAAAGTTCCCAGAACCATTTATTAAAGAGACTGTTTTGACACCATTGTATGCTCTTGCCTCCTTTGTCAAATATTAGTTGAGCATAATGGCATGGGTCAATTTCTAGGTTCTCTGTTCTGTTTCACTGGTCAATGTATATATCTGTTCTTGTGCCAGTACCAGGCAGTTTTGAGAATCATGGCTTGGTAATATAGCTTGATATCTGGTAATGTTATCCCTCCAACTTTGTTCTTCTCTCTCAGGATTGCTGTGGATATTCAGGGTCTTTTTGTTTTTTATTCCTGATGAATTTTTGGAGAGTTTGTTCTAGATCCTTGAAATATGCCCTTGGTGTTTTAATGGGGATTGTGTTTAATCTGTATATTGCTTTGGATAATATGGACATTTTAATAATGTTAATTATACCTATCCATGAACATGGTATGTTCTTCCATTTGTTTATGTCTTCCTCTATCTCTTTTTCAAATGCCCTGAAGTTTACCTAGTACAGGTCTTTTTCCTCCTTAGTTAAGTTTATTTCTAGGTACCTTGATTTTCTTGGTGCTATGACAAAGGGGATTTTATTTTCATTTCTCTTTCTGAGTGTTCATTATTGGTGTATAAAAAGGCTGTACATTTTGGGGGGTTAATTTTGTTTCCTACTACATTGCCAAATTCATTTATTAGGTCAAGTAGTTTTTTGATGGAGTCTTTGGGATTTTCTATGTATAGTATCATGTTATCTGCAAATAAGAACAGATTTACTTATTTTTTTTTCCAATTTGGATGCCTTTTATATCTTCTTTTTATCTGATGGCTAAGGGTAGCACTTCCAGTACTATATGGAATAAGAGTGGTGAAAGTGGGCATCCTTGTCTTGTTCCTGGTCTTAAGGGAAATGAGTTTAGTTTTGGCCATTGAGTATGATGTTGTCTGTAGGTTTGTCATATAAGGTTTTCATTATGATGAGGTATGATCCCTCTATTCCCATTTTGCTGAGGGCTTTTATCAAGAAAGTGTGTTGGATTTTATCAAATGCTTTCTCTGTATCAATTGATATGATTATGTGATTTTTGTCTCTCAGTTTGTTCATGTGATGCATCACATTAATTGATTTGAAGATACTGTGCCATCCTTGCATCCCTGGAATAAACCCCACTTGGTCATGGGGTATGATCTTTCTAATGTAATGCTGGATCTGATTTGCTAGAATTTTGTGGAGAATTTAGCATCTATGTTCATCAAGGTTATTGGCCTGTAGTTCTCTTTTTTTAGGGTATCTTTATCTGATTTGGGGATTAGGGTAATGCTGGCTTCATAGAAAGAGCTAGGGAATATGTCTTTCTCTTGAATTTTTTGTAATAGTCTTAGGCAGATAGGTTTTAGTTATTCTTTGAATGCTTGGTAGAACTCCCCTATAAAGCATCTGGACTAGAGCTTTTGTTTGCTGGAAGATTTTTGATTGATGCTTCAATTTCTTTGGTACTTTTTACTTTATTCAAGTATTTTTTATTCTTCTTGATTGAGTTTTGAGAGCTTGTATTTTCCTAAGAATATGTCCATTTCACCTAGGTTGTCCATTTTGTTGGAATAGAGTTGTTCATAGTATTTTTCCACAATCATTTGTATTTCTATCAGATCGGTTGTTACTTAACCTCTTTCATTTCTTATTTTATTTAGGTCGTCTCTCTTTGCTTTTTGGTAATGAAAGGAATAACAGAAGCAAAAAAATCAATAACAATAACAAAAACAAACATACCAAAAAACAAAAACAAAATACAAACAAGCAATAAAATCCAAACTGATCAACAATTAAACATTCATAAGACAGAAAGACAGAAAAATGCAAATAATAAAAAAGAAAAAACAAAACAAAAAGAAGAACAGTGGTACCTCGAGATACGAGTTTAATTTGTTCCGTAACCTTGAGGCATGGGAAACTATGAGAGGCTCGAGTCGCATAAACTGGTGGGTCGTGTGCAGCCGGTCGATCCTCGTGATTAGTCCTATCTCAAATGTTGCTCGTATTTCAAAGCAAAAATAGCTCGCTCGACGGCTCGTATCTCAAAAATCTTGTATGTTAGGGCACTCGTATCTCAAGGTACCACTGTAAAAGAATATCTGGATAGTGAAGAAAGGGAAGAGAAAGTGTGTATGGGCTTGGACCAGGAAAGCAGAAATTAGATGTATGAGTAAGATCAATTTTTAACAGTGAGTTAAAAGAAAGGATAGAGAAAAACTAAAGCAGGAACAGTGTAAAAGAAACAGAGCAAAAGGGGAACATGAGGATGAGAGTGTTGGTACAAAGGCAAAATTGAGATAGAGTAAAATAATGCTACAGGTAAAATAAAAATAGAATGTACAACAATAATACCAAAATAACATAAAATAAAATAAAATAAAATAAAATAAAGAAAAAATAAAACTTTTTTAAAAAGGAAAAGTAATACTACTACTACTAATAATAATTAAAACAAAATATAATAAAACAGGTAAAGTCAGGTGAGAAAGAAAAAAATTAGTTTCTTAAGTAAAATATAAAAAAATAAAAATGTGTAGTGAAGGCTGTTCACTTCCTCTACTGTTCTGTTTGGCAGGTCTGTTTCCTGTCAGGCAGACACCCAGTATTGGAGTTCCCTGCACTCCACAGCTCCTCTGTGTCATAAGCCACAATCCTTTTGTCAGGCAGCTGGGAGCTCTTTGTTTCTTCATCTGACTTTATTTGCATTCACACAAGAGTCAATTTCTGACACAACCCCTGGGTGGCAGTGTTTCTGTATTGATATCTGGGGCTTAAAGGCTCCTTCCCTACCCAGTGTTTATATGGGTTTCCCTGCTGCACTTAATGCTGGGTTAGAGGGATGGTCGGCCCTATAGCTGGCTTTCTGTTTGTGTCTCCATGCTCTGTTCTCCAGGTTCCACAAAAACAGCTTTCCCCTGCTGTCTTGGCGAGTGTTTCTAATTGGAAGATCGTATATACTGGGCTTAGAAATCAGAGGCAAAGATTTAAAAAAGAAAAGAAAAAGCCACAGAATGCGTGCAGATTCGTGTCTTCCCCTAGCACTCCACAGCCAGCACATAGAATCCCAGACTGCTTTCCCGTGTCCAGTCCTACCTTGGATTAATTTCTATAGGCTCCTTCTGCCTGCAGCCTTGTGGACCCTCCTCCACATTCAAGGGCTACACTTAACCAACAGCACATATTTCATGGGGCTCAATCTTCCTTTGAGACTCTAGTTCCCGCTGCACATGTTTCAGGCATGTTTTGTGCACATTTCTCCCTCCAGCCTGGACTCAGATCTCACCTCTACCTACGGCCTAGACAATAGCTGACCTTCCCATCCATGAATTTCCTCACTGTCCACAGATTTCTCATCAGCTGTGTTTAATCCGCCAATTTTGGGTGAATATGAATCAATTCAGCTATTCCTTCTCTCTGTTCTGTGAGAAGGCACAGGGGTCATTTGTGTACTCCCTCAGCTTTGTCTCCTCCTGGACAGACTTTCTAGGTGCCCGCGGTCAGAGAGGCTGGAGTCTTGGTATCCCTGGGTTCGAAGCTGAGGTAGCTGGTCCCTGAGGGTTATGGTTGTAAGGTCCCAGTAGGTACCTGAGTTTCCCCCCAGTTGAAGTTTAAGCTGGGCTTCAGATCTCAGCCTCTCTACCCTTCAAGATGGCACAGTTGATGTACAGAGCCAGCCTCTCCTGGAGAGGTTTCAGCAGCAGTAGAGGCTGCCCAGCCAGGGCAGCCAGGTCTGGCAGTACCTACAATTCCTTGGAATATAGCTATCCCTCATCAGAAATGCAAACAATCCCCGCACATCCACTCACTCTCCTTTTCTCTCACACACTATCTTGCAGCCTGCTGTCCTGTTGGTAGCCATCTTCTACAATTAAAGGGTGGTGGTTTTGATTCCTGGTCAGGGCACATACCTAGGTCGTGGATTCGGGACACACACAGTCAATGTTTCTCTCTCACGTTGATGTTTCTATCTCTCTCTCCCTTCCTCCTTTCCTCCCTCTAAGATCAATAAAAAGTAAATAAATAGCCCTTACCGGTTTGGCTCAGTGGATTGAGCGTCAGCCTGTGGACTGAAGGGTCCCAGGTTCGATTCCGGTCAGGGGCACATACCTTGGTTGTGGGCACATCCCCAGTGGGGGGCGTGCAGGTGGCGGCTGATCTATGTTTCTCTCTCATCGATGTTTCTGACTTTCTATTCCTCTCCCTTCCTCTCTGTAAAATATCAATAAAATATATTTTTAAAAAGGTAAATAAATAAAGGTCTATTTACACTAATACCACACACGATCTAAGAATTGTTCAGCTGTAGCTTGGTGACAGAGAGACTTTATAGGTGCATATTGCACCTGAATATTAAAAAGTGAAGAGGAATGTTATCGGTGGAAAAAACAAGGTAAGGTAAGAGGGGCATTTGAGGCAGTAGAACAAACATGTTTAATGTAACAGAATGGAGGGCTAGATGATTTACAAAGAGTTTGGATTTTTAAACTGAGTGTGGGGATATGTTGGGAATAGCAATTTAGACTAAAATGGTAGGAATGAACCAGATGATTAAAAGCCTTGTAGATCATACTCCTGCATTGATGCTTGAATATGAATTTAATTTCTCAGAAACAGATGGTTTAGTGATGTGTAGGCTTTTTCATTTGAATTATCACATATTAATTTTTGATGCATCTAGATGGGTATTTGAGCCAATATATTTTAAGTTTATTTTTTAGCTGAATAAGAATGTAACTGCTATTTTGGAATCCACATGATTATCATTGTAGGCTTCATGATTGCAGAGACCTTTCTTTTATTTCCTTATATACCCTATATTTTCAGAACAGGGACAGAGTAATAGCTCAATAATTACTTGTTGAATAAATGAGGATATTCTCAATATCATGTAAAAATGTTAAACCCAGGTGCTTTTTATCCTTTTCTTTATATACTACATATTTTTCTAAATATTCTAAAATTAGCATGTGTATCTTCTAATGTGAAAAAAGATGTCAAAACAGTATAAATATTTTAATATCCCAATATGACCATATTCTACTTTTTATGTTTCTTCAGATTTTCATAATGAAGATATATTACTTTTATGGTGAAAATATTCAAATATGATCAGTGTAATTGTCTTACAAGGACTGTAAATGGCACTTACAGAATACTTTTTCCCCTTGATTGAAACACCAAGTTTCCCTTGAGTAATATTACATATCGTAATATACTCATAGGGAGTCAAATGAATTAGTTGCTTATACCTTTGAAATTATCCATCATGGATCTTTGGACAAGTCTCTTTACCTTCTGAGATTTTTTTTGTATAAATAAGTGACTGGAATGGATCAGTCTTTCTCAATCCTGATTGCACATTGGGTTCCAGGAAGGAGTTTTAAAAAACCTACTTATAACCAGGCCTCAGTCCCCAAATTTCTGATTTAATTGAACTTGAACTGGCTTGGATATCAGCAGATGACAGATAGAGAGACAAATTTTCTGGATAATTCTATGTTTCTGTGTACATTAAGGCTTAAGAAGCATGTAGGTAGAAATTATCTTAGTATTCTTTCAGGTTTGGTATGCTATACTCTACTTGAGTTCACAAATTCTACCTTAAAAACAGGCTAATGTTTTATTTGTTGTCATGTTTTAATTTTATCAGTTTCTGAGTCATGTAGGATTTTCCTAAATAGTCCTCAACTTAATCATTGTACACACTTTCATAGTGTCACATTGGTATCTGTTCCCAGCTGGTTATTACAAGGGCAGGATTTGGTTACTTGAATTCCCAAGATTCTCTCCGGTTATTCAGATATACCTTGATGTTTTCTGACTCTAACAAGCATATTACCTAGTGGCTTAAAGTGCTCTCAGCTATAACACATGTTTTCCATACATCTGAACGACATAGGATTGACTGAGATACTTAATGAAGTGGAGTTAATGTTTTCTAATTGAGCCAACTTGAGTAATTGTTGACTGGGGAGGGTTGGGGTAGGCAGTTCTGGAAGAAAATAAAACAAATGTATTCATTAGAAGGACTGTGCCCCTCCCCTTGATGCTTTCTTGGTTGTCTCCAAATGGAGCCCTTTGAAAAATCAGGATAACTCCTCATAAGATTCAAAATCCTCAGTCCGTGATGGTCTTCCAAGAGAGGCAGAGTCAGCTTAGAGAAGCAGGCTAAGTAGGAGTGAATTATGAGCTTCAAGCTCATGCAGGCATCCTCCTTGCATTTTCTATGAGGAAGAAAACTGGGGTGTTGGTGGCGGGGAGAGGATGGTAGATGAATAATTTTATTATTATTAAAGTGAGGAGGGAATTAGAAACAAAAACAACCTCTTAGTTTCCATAAACTGCCAGTATACATGTCTATTAAAGTCATATGCCTAGATTTTGAGTGCAGTTTGATAAGCATTTAGTAACTCTGTAGTATGTTGAGCATTGCAATGATGAGGAAATGTAAAGATGTGCTACAGCTTTTGCTCTGTAAAGATCTTACAATCTAGGAGAAATATTTGTGCATTTTGTGATCAATATACTAGATTAAATTATAGGGAAAACACCTAGATCAATTAACAACATGGTTCCTAATATCTACATTTCAAAGGGCTACCAGAATAGTAATGAAATAAAATCATATATATATATATATATATATATATATATATATATATATATTGCCAATCCTCACCTGAGGATATTTTTCCATTGATTTTTAGAGAGTGGAAAGGAGAGACACACAGAGAGAAACAACGATGTGAGAGAGACACATGGATTGGTTGCCTTCACACATACCCGGACAAGGGCTGGGGATCGAGTCTGCAACCAAGATTCATGCCCTTGACTGGAATTGAACCCAGGACCCTTCAATCTGCAGTCAGATCTTCTTTCCACTGAGCCAAACTGGCTAGAGCCTGATAATGTGTTTTTACTGATCTCCGGAATGAGTGAAAGAGAGGGAGTGTAGTGATTGAAAGTGGGAACTACTGAGGACTCCCCTCCTGGCTAGGCTTGACACTTCCTCCCCTAAAGCCAGGCCTGCAAACTATTAAAGAAGGGGGAGGGGAAGGTTCAGAATCAGGGTGAAAAGTGTGAACCTGCCTCTGATTAACTGCAATCTTGAGCCTATTATCTTCGGCCAGACCACAACAGCTGACCTGAGTTTGTTAGGATAGGAATCTCCTGGGTTAGCTGGTCCCTTGCTGCCTGAGAATCAATTAGCTATGAACCAATAGGAGAAGGCAGAATGGGTATAAAAAGAGGGACTGCCCCTTTGTCAGTGCTCTTACCTTTCGAGCCCCTGGCAGCCCGGCAGCCAGGCCCCGCCTGACATGATATGGTCTTTAAACCCTGCGTGGCAATCCCTGACGCACCGCCGTGATGCCCAGGGAAGACAGGGCGACCTGGAAGTATGCTCGCTCGCTTCGTCCAGAGAAGTAAGTTCTACCAGAGGAGCCAACATGTGATACTGTATGTGCGAACTTTTGGAACATGAAGTCTGTGGGCCCAGGAGAGGCTGCCCTGGGCCGGGCCAGTGAGTAGGTGATGTTGGCTAATTCTGGTGAGATGGGTTTGCTGTGCCGGAAGTACCCATCAACCCACCTGGGACGATTGCCAACAGCTGGTGAACTGTGTGGATTGCAAAGGGGGCATCATCGTGAGCGGCTCCAGGGACAGAACGGCCAAGGTATGGTCTTTGGCCTCAGGCCGGCTTGGCCAGTGCTTACACACCATCCAGTCTGAAGACTGAGTCTGGTCCATTGCTATCAGCCCAGTACTCAGCTCTTTTGTGACTGGGACGGCTTGTTGTGGGCTCAGTACTTGTCTGAGAATCTGGGGCCTCAACAGTGGGCAGCTGATGACGCACCTGGGCAGTGACTTTCCCCCAGGGCTGGGGTGTTGGACCTCATGTCCCCTTTCATGCTCCTGTCCTGTGGCTATGACATCTATGTTTGACACTGGGACCTCCGAGCCAGCGTCAGGAACCACTTGCTGGCCACAGGTTCCTCCTACTACGGGGTTGTACAACTATGGGATCGGTGCCAAAAAGCCTGCTTAAATTGAGATGTGGCATTCCTGTTTTGTTATACTCAGTGTCTGTTAATCGCACATCACAAACCAGGTTCTGGAAGTGATAAAGGACAGCATGTGAAGTTGAGCTATGGGACTGTGGTGGCAATATAGGCAGGGCCATCCCAGCTGTGGGCCAGGGAAGCCAGCTACTCAGGGACCTCTCTTGCTTGGAGGGTGCAGTGATGATGCACCCACCTGCACCCACAGTGCTTGTCTGCCGTAGTCCCTAACTCAGGCACTTAGATGGGGAAAGGAGCCAGACTGCTGCGTCAGCTAAGGTTTGAGCCCAGATTCGAGTCTGAAATAAACTTAGGCCTGTTTGAATTCGGTTGGTCTTTGTGGTCTGTCTTGTGGGGACTCGCTCCGTTACAGGAGAAACATAATTGTGAGAGAGAAACATTGATCAACACCCTTCTGTACATGCTAGACCAGAGACCAAACCTGCAACCTAGATATATGCCTTATCCAGGAATCGTACCACAACCCTTTAGTGTACTAGATGATGCTCCAACCAACCAAGTCACCCAGCCAGGTCAGTACTTCACTTCTTTTTATGTCTCAATAATAGCCCATCATATGGACATGCTGCACTGTATTTGTCTGCTCCTTAACTGATGCACATCTGGGATATTTCCACTTTTTGGTTTATTATAAATAGTGTGGCTATGAATATTAACATACAAGTCTGAATCGTGGTTTCAACTGTGATAGTTAATTTTATATGTCAATTTGGCTAAGTCATATTACCCAGATATTTAGTCAACACCTCTAGATGTTGCTATGGAGGTACTTTTTGATGAGATTAACATAAATTAGTGGAGTTTTAGTAAATCTGATTGTTAAACATTTTCAGGTGGACCTCATTAAAGGCCTTAAGAAAAATTGACCTGCGCTAAAAAAGTAATTGTGCCAGCTGACTGCCTGTGCACTTGAGCTGCAGCAACAACTATTTCCTGGGTCTGCAAGGTGCCATGTTACCCTGCAGATTTTGGAGTCGCCAGCAGGTTCAAGACCTAGGAGAGCTGTTATTTTAGTCTAGGTGTGAAGGTCAGAAAATGCCAATTTCTTCCTCAAGCAGTCATACAGGAAGCTTCTTTATCAGCTTTTTCCTTCTACTCATATCTTCAACTAATTGGCTTCCCTAAGGTGGTTAGAACTCATACAATCTGCTTTACTCAGTCTACCAATTCAAATGTTAATCTCATTCAAAAACACCCTCATAAACGCATCCAGAATAATATTTGGCCAAATGTCTGGGTACCCCAAGGGCCAGTCAAATTGACACATAAAATTACCCATCAAATATGTGCTAAAGGGAATTCTGGTGAGGTTTCAAAAAGCAATGAGAATATTTTTCGTAATTTAATTTTGTTAAAAAGTCTAATAAAGTTCATAGAAAATTAAAAAAACGAAACACCAAATAGGATAGCTGTAGAGAAAGGTTCTGTCTTCTTAGAGAATACATATATAAATTCATGAACTGGGGGTTGGGGATGATGGGTGTCCCCTCAGCCTGGCCTGCGCCTGAATATTTAGGAAAATTTTATATATATTTTATATAATAATATAAACAGTCCAAGTCCCCTTATTCCTGATTGTTGGCCTGCTTGCTGCTCTTTAGCGCTGCTCTGGAAGCTAGAGATGCTCCCGCCACCGCCACTGTGCTCACCAGCAGTGAGCCCGGCTTCTGGCTGAGCAGGCTCCCTCCGTGGGAGTGCGCTGACCACCAGGGGCAGCTCCTGTGTTGAACGTCTGCCCCCTGGTGGTCAGTGTGCATAATAGTGGCCAGTCATTCTGGTTATTCTGCCTTAATAGTCACTTACTCTTTTATTATATATATATATATTATGTTGATAGAAAGATGAACATTAATGGAGCTTCTGTTGGTGTCTCAGAAGGAATGGAGACATGCTATTGGAAATAGAGAAAATGGTCCATTTTATAAAAGAGAGAGTGGCTGATTTATGTGCTACTGCTTTGTGGAAAGCAGAACATGTAAATTATCAACTTGGATATTTAACGGAATAGATTTTCATGCAAATTGTGAAAGGAGTGGCTGACATAGAATTCTTTTTATTGATATATATATATATATATCTGTCTTTAGAAGTATCTGACGTCTTTAATTCCTGAATCATTCTTGGGTACTACGACACAAATGTATTTGCTTGTTGGCTTTTTCCTCTCTCAATACTTAAATTTCTCTGGACCACTAAGTCAATTTCCACTTGTCCATCTGCCTTCCAGCTTCTAAAATTATGTTACATTTCTTTTTTTTAAATATATTTTATTGATTTTTCAGAGAGGAAGGGAGAGAGATAGAAAGTCAGAAACATTGATGAGAGAGAGACATCGATCAGCCGCCTCCTGCACACCCCACACTGGAGATGTGCCCGCAAGTAAGGTATATGCCCCCGACCGAAATCGAACCCGGGACCTTTCAGTCCACAGGCCGATGCTCTATCCACTGAGCCAAACCAGTCTCGGCGATGTTACATTTCTTATATTCTGTTTATTTTATTTGACCTTGCAGATTTATGACTTTAAATATTTCACTGTCATTTTAGTGGGGGTTCTGGTTGAGAACAGGGTGTAGCATATGGAGTAAATTCACAATGTCGAATGAAATAAATGCTTGTGACTAACTTTCAGGGATCTTGGAACTCCTTAATCTGACATGATAAAGGCTCTTCTCTTGCTGAGTAACCTTTATGTTAAATATTCGACCTATACCTTTAAGATGCTACGATGAAGTAAACCATTAATTCGCTTATTCTAGTACATGAGTGAACTTGATTGTTTATGTGTTTTCAATTGAAGTGTACTTGTTCTTCTCTACTACACATAGGTTTCTTCTCATCTTTAAAATAACTATGTGAATTAAGAATTTTCTTTTATTGAGGAAATTGTGACTCGCAGTATTTGTAAATTGAATAACAAAATAAAGCAGTAAATGGCAGAGCTGGAATCAAAACACAAATCTCTTTCTAAAATGTACTTGTGGCAACATTCCTCACTCCTGT
This sequence comes from Lasiurus borealis, assembly GCA_004026805.1. Classification (NCBI taxonomy): domain Eukaryota; kingdom Metazoa; phylum Chordata; class Mammalia; order Chiroptera; family Vespertilionidae; genus Lasiurus; species Lasiurus borealis. Next base: position 31,011 of record PVJN01000841.1, read on the forward strand.
GGCCATACATGCTCCTGTACCTTTTGTGATATTATTAAAATTTTAAATATTCAAGAGCTTTTTCATATTTTTAGCCTTTGCTACTGTGGGTAGTTCCAAAGGGAAATGATGACTCCTAGAATGTGCTTACCTTTTATATCTTTGTGACCTTTATGGTTGGAAAAAGAACTTACTTATTTAGTAATTATTCCTGAATGCTCTCTTTCCTCTCGATCCTACAGCACTTCACTACCTGGAAGGTCTCTAAAGAAGCTATGCGGGGAGAGAAGTAGGAGGTGAGTGAGATTATATAATTCCGTTCATAGTTGACATAATTTCTCATTGTTCCTGCTGTTTGGGAGAGAAGGAACAAAGGAGAAGACATGTAGGAGTGTGGAAAATTTCAAGGTGCAGATATTAATGCTACAGTATAATTTTCCGTGGGTGTTTAGCCTGGTAATTAGAAAACGAAGGGAAGGCATGCGAGTTTTCTTGAAATATTTGAAGAACTGTCATGTGGAAGAGGGATGTCCCAGAGGGCATACCCAGCATTAAGAGGTGAAAGTTATAGAAAGGAAAAGTTTTATTCAGTAGAAGGAAGAACTTTCTAATAGTGCACAGTATTGGAACAGGCTGCATGAAGTCCCAGGAAGTGTTCCTTCCAATGCTGAGTCGCTATGAATCCAGGGACCTTTGCAGGAACAACTTTTGGATCAGATGTATCTGGGTTCAAATTCTGACTTTTTCACTTTTAGCTTTGTATTGTTATGAAAGTCAGTGAACCTACATAAACTTTTGTTTCTTACTGTGAAATTTGAAAAATTATCTTAGTTGGATAATTATTGAGAAATTAAATGAGAGAAGGTATATAAAACACATTGCAAATTGTCTAGTAGGCAGTCAGTAATAGCAAATACTCATTTCATACATTACCTTAGTGTGCTTTTCATTGTTTATAAAAAACTATTACATCAAACTGATAATATTTTAATGTCATAATTTAAATTTCTAAGTATCTGATGTCAATCAAATGCAAATGTCTTTAAGAGCTTCACCTTTGCCAAGACCAGTTTGGCTCAGTGGATAGAGCGTCGGCTTGTGGACTGAAAGGTCCCAGGTTCGATTCCGGTTGGGGTCATGTACCTTGCTTGCGGGCACATCTCCACTGTGGGGCATGCAGGAGGTGGCTGATCGATGTCTCTCTCTCTCTCGTCGATGTTTCTGACTTTCTATCTCTCTCCCTTCCTCTCTGTAAAAAATCAATAAAATTTAGAAAGAAAAAAAAAGACCTGAGAGAGTTTATTGAATCTAAAATTTTCTTCAGAGCCAACTTTGCCCATCCTCCATGTAAAGAAAACCTGAGATATAAAACTTCCACTTGTCAAAATGTAAGCATAGGCAGGCCTGTAGAAATATTTTCCTTTAAAATAACACATCATTTTAAAAACTAAGACTTGTAAACTAAATTAGCACTTTAGGATTATGAATTTATTGTTTTTAAGTTGTTTTATTAAAGAAAAATGATTTTGGTACTATAATCCCCAGAGAATATTTTCCTTTTTAATTGTCTAAAAAAGAATCTACGGTTTTTTCACAGCCCTGTTTAATTCTTGCATGTATGTGGGAAAGTTTGTAAACTATTACTTTAATTTAGAATTTAAAAAATTAAATAATGCAATCAAATGTTATACTTTGATTGTGCTTAATGAAATGCTTAAATTGGCTTAGGCAGTAAGAACTGTGTATTCAAATATACTAAGCAGACTTCATGTATGTGTTGATGTGTATAAGGCTTTAGGATTGATCACGGCAAATATATGAAATGTGCACATATTATACTGTCCATCCTGATGAATTGATGAACGGCATGTATGTGAGAGTATTTGAATATGTGTATGCATTTATCCTTACTTTCTGTGTTTGTCTAAATGATGAAAAGTTAAATATATCTGTACTTCAAGAACCATCCCTGGCTAACCAATAAGGAGTGTTTGTTTAAATTTTGCTGGTATATTAATTATTTCTGTTTCAATTGGCTATGTTGGTCATATGAGTCATAGATTAGATCCTCAGGTTAATATGACTAAAAATATCAACTAATGGATATTTTCAATTGTTATTTTCTTCATAGTTTCCATAAATACTTCTTTGTTCTTATTAATTTTAAAAAATTTGATGAAAATTCTAATGTCAATATAAAATTTTCCTAAAATAAAAGTATTCAATATTTAAAAATTCAAACAAATTAGTAATAATTTTAACAAATGTGGTTTATACCAGGTGTGTATGTGTGTGTGTGTGTGTGTGTGTGTGTGTGTGTGTGTACATGAGAGTGTGCACACACAAACACATAGCAGATGGAAGAAAATAACTATAGGACGTGACATGCAAATGAGATTGAGAAGTCAGTAGGATAAAAACATTGGAATCACAAATGTTACAAAAACACTAGTCTCTAGTGACTTTCTGTAATATTGATGAGATCTCAGCATTTCCAGAAAACATTTGAAAGTGGTTGATAATGAATTTATTTTACACTAAAAAGACTGTGTGACTCAGTTGATATATGGTTGTCGATAAAAGCATGTACAGTTATGGTTTATATGCTGATGATTCACATAATGTGCTATCATAGGCTTTCCTTCGCCTTTTAGCAATCATTGAAAATGTGACTGTTTATGACTACATAATAATAAATCATAGGAATAGACTATTGTATATGTATTCATTTATTGAACATTTAGATTGCTTTCTATTTTTCACTTATATTAACAGTTATGCAGTGAAGATGCATGTACTCAAAGATTTTTATACATCTTATAATTTCCAGTAATTATATTCCTTATGCAGTTAGTAAATTAAAGCATATTAAAATATAAATTTTGTGATTCTCATTACTACAGTATTTTCTAAAACATCTGTGCCAATCTATACCCCAACTAGGAAGGTAAAATGAAAAAAAAAATCTCTCTGAAGCCAGTAATGAGAACAGTATAAATAGTAGAAAAAAACCTATGGTACATTCAGACAATAGCATTACCATATAGACTTTAAAATAAAAATGGTTTGTAGCCGAGACCGGTTTGGCTCAGTGGATAGAGCGTTGGCTTGCGGACTGAGAGGTCCCAGGTTCAATTCCCGTCGGGGGCATGTACCTTGCTTGTGGGCACATCTCCACTGTGTGGAGGCAGCTGATTGATGTCTCTCTCTCATCAATGTTTCTGACTGTCTATCTCTCTCCCTTCCTCTCTGTAAAAAATCAATAAAATATATTAAAAAAAAAGGTTTGTATGTTAAAAAATAGCAAACATATTGGGAAAATTGTAGAAATTATTGGGGAATTTAAAAATAATTGGAACCTATGAGGCAAAACCAAATTTATATTCTAGAAATACAGTATCTCAAATGAAATCTATATTGAATATGTTTAACAGGAAACAGGATACAGCAGGAAACAAATGAGTAGAGAAGAAAATATGTGAATTTAAAATAGTTAATATGAAGCACAGGGCAAAAGTAATTTTTTAATAAAGCATAAGAAAAATGTGGGTACAGTAAAAAGAAATATATATATAATATACCAGAAAGAGAAGATAAAATGAAACAGATGAAATCTAAAATTGGATAGAAGGCTTCCACTCACAAATTCAGGAACCCGAGTGAATCCTAAGCAGAATAAATACAAATTAAACCACACATACATGATTCATAATCACATTTCTGAAAGGTAAAGCCAAAAAAAGAAATCTAAAAAAATAGGAAAAAAGAAGTATAAATTTGCTTTCAAATGAACAACAGTAATACTAACAGTTGGATTTTCTCCAAAGGCAAAGGAAGCCAGAAGGCAATTAAAAGGCATTGTTAAAATGTGTAAAGAAAACAAAATTCAAAAGGAAAAAAATAGAAAAGCCCACCAACCTGTGACATTATCCCTGCCTTAGTCCCTCTGGGCTGCTTTAATAAAATGCCACACACTGAGTAGCTTATAAACACCAGAGATTTATTCCTCATACTTCTGGAGGCTGGGAAGTTAACGACAATGGTGCCAGCAAATTCAGTGTTTGAGGAGAGTCCATTATGTGGTTCACAGATGACATCTAATTTCTATGTCCTCACATGGGAGAGAGGCAGGCAAGTTCTCTGGGGCTTCATTTATAAGGACACTGATCTCATTCAGGAGATTTCTCCCTCCTGACTTATCTCCCAAAAGCCTCACTCACCTCCTATTACTGTCATTGTAGAGGTTTGGGTTTCAGCATATAAATTTGGGAGAACACAAATATTCAGACTATAGCAATCCACAAGGAAAATAAAAATCACAAGTTAAATACATCGATTTCAAACAAAAAATGCTGAGAGAATTCATTGGAACTGTTTAAATAGAAATAAGTGAATTCTTCAAGCTGATATTAATGATGGAAAGGAGAACTACAGGACAAAACAAAGAGAATATGTACTGTTAATATGTGGATAATTATAAGAAAATATTGTTAATATCCTATATAATAAGTAGCTAACATGCAAAAGGTTGTCATGTCCTCATGTTATCACACCTTCACACCATCATGCCATAACTGATCAGACACTCAACACTGAGTAGAGAGGAATGGGGCCAGCCAGGCTGTGGCCAGGAGAGGGACCAGCCACCCACCCTATGGTCCTGGGCACCAGCAGCTGGGGCTAGGGTCCAGGAAAGGGATATGCCACCCACCTGGTGCCTGCGGGTGTGGCCTGGGCGAAGCCACACATGCATAGTCCCCTGCGGCTATGGCCAGCCTCGGTGAAGCCAGCCCAAATCCTGGGTACCTGTGGCTGGCCAGAAGGAAGGAAGCCCAGGTCCTGGGTGCCTGCGCCCAGCCAGAGGAGGGAATTCTGGTCTCCAGGTGCAAGGCTAGGCAGAGGTGGTTAGGGGCAATCAGAACATCAGGGGAGCAGTTAGGGGCAATCAGGCAGGCAGGCATGCAGGCGAGTGGTTAGGAGCCAGTGGTCCCAGATTGTGAGAGGCAGTTGGTCATCACCCAAGGGGTCTGTGATTGGAGAAGGTACAGGCCAGACTGAGGGATCCTGCCTCCTTTGTGCACAAATTTCATGCACTGGGCCTCTAGTAATATAATAATACCTTGTGAGGTTTTTAACAAATTATATGTAAATATACAGCAAAGATTATACAAGGTATGGAAAGAGGGTGAATAGATCTATATATACTTTTATAAATCTTACATTTTTATGGAAGTAATAAAAATATGAAAGAAATGATAATGTAATATAGTTTAAGGATGCATACTAAAATATTAAGGTGCTAATAAAATTAATATTAAAATGAATAACAAAAACCTAATCTAAGAGAAAAAATATATATGTATTTAAAAAGAAATAATGCAATACCATAGTACACATATCAGAATGGGCAATCATCAACAAATCAACAAACGACAAGTGTTGGTGAGGATGCAGAGAAAAAGGAACCCTTGTGCACTGTTGGTGGGAATGCAGACTGGTGCAGCCACTGTGGAGAACAGTATGGAGTTTCCTCAAAAAACTAAAAATAGATCTCCCATTTGACCCAGCAATCCCACTCTTAGGAATTTATCCTAAGAAACTACAAACACCAATCGGAAAGGATTTACGCACCCCTATGTTCATAGCTGCTCTAATTTTTATTATTTCCTTTCTTCTTCTGACTTTGGGATGCTTTTGTTATTCTTTTTATAATTCTTTAAGATGTGATGTTGGGTTGTTTACTTGTGATTTCTCTTGTTTCTTGAGATACACCTATAATTATATAAACTTCTTTATTATTGCTCCTTTTGCTGCATCTCAGAGGTTTTGATGTGTTGTATTGTCATTCTAATTTGTCTATATATATCTTTTTATTTCATCCTTTATTACTTCTTTGACTCAGTCATTTAATCTCCAGGTATTTGTGGGTTTCTTTACTTTTTTTCTGCAGTTGATTTCTAATTTTAAGGCATCATGGTAGAGAATATGTTTGATATAATTTCATTCTTCTTGAATGTGTTGATGCTAGATTTGTGACCCAATGTATGGTTTATCCTTGAAAATGTTCCATGTGCACTTGGGAATAATGTATAATCTGATGTTCTGTAAATTTCAATTATGTCCATTTGGTCTAATGTTTCATTTAAGGCTGATATTTATTGATTTTTCATCCAGTTGATCTGTTCAGACTGTCAATAGAGTATTGACAGTTCCTCCCTTTAGTTAATGTAAGTCGTCATTTTATACTAGAGGCCTAGTGCATGGATTCGTGCACTGGAGGGGTCCATTGGACTGGCCTGCAGGTATCAGGCCAAAACTGGCTTTCAGACATCCCCTGAGGGGTCCCAAATTATGAGAGGATGGTTCTTAGGTGATGTACCCTGGAATCATGCTCCCTCCTCTCTTCTTCTAATATTATCTCACTTTCTCTCTGTCTTACTTCTTTCATCTCAGTTTGGAGATAACTGACAACTTGTGGGCATTTAGCTGCAAAATGTAATTATTTATCAAATGGGATTTACTAAGCCTGAAATTTATTTGGCCTAGGACAGGACCCAGCTCAAAGTCAGGCTTCCGCCTAGGCCCTCTGCCCAGGCAGAGTCCTGTGGTGGTGGGAACCTCCTTCTTCCCACCCGCGCTGCTCCTTTTCTTCCTTCCCTCCCCAGAGGTTGCCCATTGGCACTACTGTTCTCCTGGAAGGAAGGAAGCCTTGGTTAGTTTCCCAGGTGAGAGTGGTAGCAGGAAACTCGCTGTCTTCACTGGAAATCGATATTAAGATGATGGGCCTGCGCCAGACATCAGGGCTGCAGCCAGTAGGTCCTGTACAGTTCATCATTTAGCTAATCGAGTAGAAAAGTTTCTGTAAGGGCCAGACCCATGACCTCTGCAACAGGCTAGAGGCCCGGTGGGGAGCCAGACCTGAAGTGGAGAGCCAATAGGTTAGAGGCCAGATGAACAGGGAGCCAATGGGCTAGAGGCCAGTTGCATGGATTCGTGCACTGATGGGTCCCTTTGCCTGGCCTGTGGGGATTGATCCCAAACTGGCTCTCTGACATCTCCCAAGGAGTGCTGGATTGCAAGAGGGTGGATCTTGGGTGACACACCCCAGAATCAGGCTCCCTCCTCTCTGGTTCTGGGCGCATCACGAAGAACCACAGCTACAAAGTCACTGCAGCTTCGCAGCTCCGGTGTTGAATGTCTTCCCCCTGGTGGTAAGTGTGCATGATAGCTGCTAGTTGGCCAGTTGGCAGGTCATTAGGCTCATATATATATGCATTTGGCAGGTCATTAGGCTCATATATATGTGTGTGTGTGTGTTCCCTGGTTGGGTGCATATCTATACTAATAAAAGAGAAACATGCAAATTGACCATCCTTCCACTATACCCACCAGCCAATCAGAATGAGTATGCAAATTAACCCAACAGATATGGTGGTTAATTTGCATATGCAGGCACAGAGTGAAGACTGAAGACAGCATAGAAGGAAGCCAAGTGCTGCAGAAGGGAGCGAAGCTGAGGAGAAGGGAGTGGGGCGGGGGAGACAGAAGGGAGGCCTGCCTCAGTGGGCTTCTCTCTCTTCTCTGCTTCACTCCGGCCACAAGAAGCCCTATTATTGCAGGAATAGGCCCGAGGAAACCCTATTCTTGCAGGAATCTTCCTGCCATGGGCCTCTAACATGAGTATAGTAAGAAATATTGTTTTCTTGATTTAGTGTCCCCTTTATCATTATACAGTATCCATCTTTGTCTCTTGTTATCTTTATTATCTTGAAATCTATTTTGTCAGATATAAGTATGGTTACACCTGCTTTTCTGTGGATGTTATTTGCTTGGAGAATCACTTTCCACCCTTTTACTTTGAATCTACCTTTGTCTTTGCAGCTTACCGTAGATTTATCTCTTGTATACAGCATATGGTTGGGTTTTGTTTTTTTTTCTACTCTTCTCCTCTGTGCCTCTTTACTGGTGAATTCAGACTACTTACACTTAGGGTATAGAGAGAATTTTAAAAGGAAATCATGGATAACGAATCGTTTTAACCTCTGCATATACTGAGATACAGAGTATGACATTTTGAGCTATAAAACTCATTCTGTTATCTAAAGTTGAAAGATGTTATTTGAAGCAGATTGAGCCAGTGGTTTGAAACAATTTTTAAGAAGATATGTCTAGCTAGTTCAGCTCAAGTAAAGAAAAAAAAAACAGATATTGCATGGGTCACTGCTAATTATATAACTGGTTTTCAGTAGCCATGCAGACTGATTTCATCTCTTAAGTGATACACTCAGTTCTTTGCATGTCAGCATGATATAATCAAGATTTATTTTTCTCCTCAGGTTGACAATATGTTAGATTATCAATTTTCAGCTGGTGCATTTTGAAGAGTATACTACAGAAAATTTAGTCAACTATATATTTCTTTTAGCTCTTCTACTTGTACAAAGATATTGCCAATGTAAATCCAGTTTAATTAGATTTTTTTCAAATTTATCCTTAAAGATCAGCATGCCTAAAATGTAAGAACTGTATGAAAGTCAAACGAAAAGGTTTGACATTCATAACTTAAAAATATTCAGTTCTTATCAAATTGTAAGAATGGAAGTAGGCATTGCCTTATAATTAACACTACTAAAAAAGTGCACCAACTTAAAATTTATTTTTGTATAAATATAATTGGGATCAAAACTAAAGTATAATGACTTTTATTATTTACTTATCTTTGATTAATCCTCACAAGAGGATATTTTTCCTGTTGATTTTTTAGAGAAAGTGGAAGGGAGGGAGGGAGCGGGAGAGGTAGAGAAGGAGATAGAGAAATATCGAAGTAAGAGGTTCATGTAGATTGGTTGCCTCCCGCATGCACCCAGACTGGGGCAAGAGATCCAACTTGCAACTCAGGTACATACCCTTCATCCGGAATTGAACCTCTGACTCTTAGAGTCACAGGCCAACACTATAACTAACCACTGGAAACACCAGCCAAGGCTGATGTGTTTTAAATGAATACTTTTCCTTTATTTTAATTTATAGCTATGAAATCTCTTGGATATTTTGTCACATATCATAGTGCAAATGGATATATAAAGATGACACAAAGCAGACTAAAGTTATTCAGTGCTTACATGTTAAGCTGATTTTACCTTAAGAATTCAATAATTCCTTTTACTCTCAAAGTCTCTTATATTTCCTTCATGGAGAAGCTTAATAATTGACTTTTCAAAGAATGAAGCAATAATTTGGAATGTGATGTTAAAAAAGTATCGATCAAACTCTATAGTTTCATTCAATATTGCCCAAATCCTGTTTACTTTGGAGATTAGAAATAGAAGACTTTATATTATTTGAAAATATTTTCATAGGTTCAAAAAATGAATTGTTTCATCTGGTTAGAAATATCCTAAAGAAAGAAACACAGTAAATATATATATATTTCTTTTAAATTCTTTACCATAAGTTCAGATGGAAGATATTTTGGCTTGGATACGTGAAGATGCCCCATAATGAGCAAATGTGCATAAGTCAAAAATGTCAAGAATAGACATACTACTGGAAAGCGTTAGTATGTCTATTATCATTAAAATATATTATGAATTTCCGTATTTTATAACTAACCATATTTTCATGATGCCCCAAAGGAGATTTAGATAGCACTGGGAAAAGATATGGGTTGGAGAAATATGTTTCTAAGATTCTTTTCAGGCTGAGTATTCAACCATAATGCTAGTGATGATATCCTATCCTGCTCAAATCATCAGTTGTTACTTTGAGAGATCATGTAGAAATTAGAAAGAAACATAAAAAGTGATGTTTTTCAGTAGCCATCATTTATAAATCTGTGGTTAGCTATGTGGGGACTTTTAAATAACAATTCATATAATCACATCAATCTTATAGATGATCTGGATTATCCATGTATCCAGTACAAAATTATGCCATACAACATCTCAGAGAGATTGGTGTTCACAAATTCAGATTAAACATGTCAATTTAAATGATACAAAGCAACATGTTTTAATGTTAGAGGGTTCTACTTGGAGGATCTAAAAGGGACTGAAAAGTATGGAACAAAGTACATACTTCATCTGAGCTAAACATAAAAGCTGTCTTCTTATACCTTCCAATGCATTAATATGTGATGACAAAAGAACTGGCAGGAAATTGTGAGAGATCCTCCCCAGCCCAGGACCTCTGTTAGCAGGAATACTATTTCCTTAAACCACAAGAATGCAAACAGGCTGTGAACATGCAGTCAATGCAATGAAAATAGTATGATAACACTCAACTGTTAGCAGACTTTCAAATGCCTGCCGATTTTTAGTTTATTTCCTTTGGTCAAATTAACCTGCATATCTAGCTCTTACAAAAATGAATTAATGATGATCACTGCCCTTCTATAAGAAGTTAAAGGGGCCAAGACCAGTGTGGCTCAGTGGATAGAGCATCGGCCTGCGGACTGAAGGGTCCCAGGTTCGATTCCGGTCGGGGGCCTGTACCTTGCTTGTGGGCACATCTCCAGTAGGGGGCGTGCAGGAGGCGGCTGATCGATGTCTCTCTCCCATCGATGTTTCTGACTTTCTATCCCTCTCTCTTCCTCTCTATAAAAAATCAATAAAAATATATATTAAAAAAAGAAGTTAAAGGGAAAAACAATCTGATATTTTATTCTCTTTCTCCAAGTAGTTATATAATTTAAATGAAATACTATAATTTTGTGCTAAGAAGTTTCGCAGTCTGATCCTAACGTGTCACATTGTACTTTAATTGTAATGTTGTTCACTAGTATGAGTATGAGATTGACTTACTGCAACAGCTATGTATTTTAATTGCATGGACTTCTACTTATTCAAAATGTACCTTATGCATTCATTCTCATTATAAAAATTTAATAGACATCTAGTTAAATACATTAGTCAAAGAAATTAATTGTGTGAATTAATATGGAAAAATGAATATCCAAGGGTAAAGCATTCTACTGCTAAAAAAAGATGGAGACCTGAATTCATAGGTAATTATGATTTTATCAAAAGAAGCCTTCACCTGTAAATTTAGTCACAAACATTTATTTCTTTTGATTGAAGCTTTCTTAGGACTATATCGGTAAGTTGTGAAAAAATAATTTTATCAATTTAATCAGACATGACAATTGGTTTATTAAGCCTCTCAGATAATTTCTTTTGGAATCACATAAATTAAACAAATTATCAGTTGAAATTGACAATAATAAGGTCATATATATATAATTGACAATAATAAGTTTATATATATATATGTGTGTATATATATATGTATATATATGTGTATATATATATGTATATATATATATACATATATATGTATATATGTATATATATATATACATATATATATATATATATATATAATTGATTTTTTACAGAGAGGAAGGGAGAGGGATAGTTAGAAACATCAATCAGCCACCTCCTGCACTCCCCCCCACCCCCCACAGGAAATGTGCCCGCAACTAAGGTACATGCCCTTGACCGAAATCAAACCTGGAAACTTTCAGTCCACAGGCCGATCCTCTATCCACTGAGCCAAACCGGTTTTGGCAACAATAAGTTCTTATAAAGAGAAAGCCTAAATTGGACTTTGTTATACCCAGCAGAAATCATGATTAATAAGTGGGTAACACTTGTGGTGTGTGTGTGTGTGTGTGTGTGTGTGTGTATGTGTGTGTGTGTGTTTGGCTATGCTGTGGCATAACCTCCTTAGTAATGATCATCATTATTATATTTATTCATTTAAGGCAGTGAAATAAAAAATACCTAATTAATAGTTTAATAATTCATTAAAGGCAGTAAAATTAAAATAAAAGAATATCTTTTTAATAGGGCTGTGGTGAAGATTAAATGAGTTAATATATGCAAAGTACTTGGAAGAGATTTTAGCACACAGTAAAAAGTCATTACTGTTACTTATTCCCATTTAGTTAATAAATATCAAATGCTTATTATAGAGCAGGTGCTGTGCTAGCCTTGGGGATAAATGTTGAAAAAGCTGTTGTGGTTTCTGTTTTTATGGAGTTTACAACTTTATGGAGGATCCAGATATTGATCATATATTGAGGTCATTTATATAATGTAAAATTGTAACTGTGTTAAATACTGTGAAGGACAGTTACTAGTACATGGTACCATGGGTATCTATTATGAGGAAAAAGTGGTGAAATAGTATTCTGAGCTAATTTATTGAATTTTGTGAAATTTGATTGTAATAATAATTATCATATTCCATAATAATCATCCTTTTTTAATCATGCCAAGGGTGAGGAATTTATTTCATGTATTCTCTTCTATTTCTATGAACAAGCAAACAAATATTTACTTAGTAAATACTCTATTACAGCACTATTCTACATGCGATGGAAAATGTACAAATCTATAAGACATGTGTTTTTTTTATCTCCTTAGAGCTCAAAATTCTCATGGGAGATGGATGGTTTTATACACAACAGTCCTAACATAGGCTTAATGTGAAAAATGTTATATCTCTTCACTCTTTTCAACTACTTTATGACTGCTTAAAGAAGAGTCTGGAACATAATGTACACTCAATTGGTTTTATTATTATTGATGTTATTATCATTGAGCGAGATATAATAGGAACTGATATTGGAGAAATATATCAGGTTCAATTTATAGAAATATTTGAGTGCTGATTAAAATCCTCATTTCTCGCTACTGTTAACACTCCAACCCTGACCTATTAGCTCTTATTTATTCATAATTTCTCACCTGGATTGTTGTAGTAGTCTCCTTACTTCCTCATGCCTCTTTCTTTTCCCTCTTACATTCTGAAAAAACATAATTATCCTTATAAGTTAAGACATATCATGTGATACCTCTGCTAAAATCTCCATAATCTTCAAATTTAAATAAAAGTAAAAGCCACACAATGAAAAAGAAAGAACTCTTAACATTTGCAAAAGCATGGATCAACCTGGAGAGTATTATGCTAAGCATAATAAGGCAGTCAGAGAAAGATAAATATCACATGATCTCACTCATATGTGGAATCTAATGAACACAAACTGATAAACAAAAATAGAACCAGAGACATAGAAGCATCAACAGACTGTTGAACCTCAGAGGGAAGGCAGGGGAGGGTTTGTAGGAAGAGATCAACCTAAGAACTTGTATACATATATGTATAACCCATGGACATAGACAATGTAGTGGTGAGGGTCAGGAATGGGATGGGAGATATTAATGGGGGAGAAAGGCAGACCTATGTAATACTTTCATAAATAAATAAATAAATAAATAAATAAATAAATGTAAAAGCCACAAAATGTCACACCGTGGCATTTTTCAAATATGTGTTTTCACTATTTCTATGACTTCATTTTTTACCCTTCTTTTCTTCACTTTTCTCTAGTTGCAAAGGCCCGTTCGCTATTCCTTAGACATAGCATACATGTTCTCATTTTAAGACTTTTTCTCTTACTATCCCACATCTCTGGAACACTCTTTCCCCACCATCAGAATAGCCAAATATCTCATTTTTTTTTAGGTCTCTGAAAAATTTTCCTTATGATATCCTACCCTACCCTGCACTACTCTCATTTCCCTCATCTCATCTGATCTCATCTCGTCTTCGTAGGATGACCAGCTGGTGTCACAGAATTGCTTGGTGGTGTAGGAAAATAACATATCTGACCCTCCAACAAATAATAGATTTCAGTTGCAGAAGATAAAATAATGAATAAGCAACCCCTGCCCTCAAAGAGCTCATTTTATGTACTATCTACTTCACACTTACTGCCAAAAATAACTATAATTATAGTATATTTGGAAATAATAGGAGGTGGCATTGTTCATTTCCACCATTCCACTTTCCCCACTAATACTTTATTTTTTCTTCTAATTAATTGCTATCAGATTTTCCTTCTTTCTTATATTATCAGAAAAATAGAAATTTACTGATTAAGGATCTTTGAGAAAATTATTTTGAGTGTGGGACACATTGAAGAAAAAAACCTAAATTCTGCTGATAACTTGATTTGAAATATTACTGGAAATATTCCGAGATGTGATAAAATGTATCGAAGACTGTGCTTTACAAAGTTATGATGGTGTAGATAACTTGGAAGCATTTTACAAGAGAAAATAATCATTAATGGGAAGCAACATCTGGCATTAGCAAAAATATTAAAGGGAGTTGAAAGTCATTCCTGGGCCAAATACATTATTTTATTTGCAGGTAATTACATGATTTTAAATGTCATTCATTGGCAAATATGAATCTCCTTTCAAGTAAACTGAAACTAAAGAAGCAGAGTAGTTGTTTATCATGTGTTTCAAAGACTTAATAGGAATTCATGAGACAAAATTAATAACATCAAAATAAAATTTGGGCCAAAATTTTTTGACGGTGACTTAACAATATAATTATCTACATGGATTTACTTTCTCCAAACAAATATCTAACTCTTGTCCAAGGAAACATCGTCTCAGGCCTAGATCATTAAACCTCCTAAATGCTATCCCTATTTCTTCTTTTGTCATATTTCACAGTTTATTTTCAATCCTGCAGTCCAAATAATCCTGCTAAAATACAGGTCGGAAAATGGCTTCTTCCTTTGAAAAATTTCAATATTTCCCCATTTCCCTAGTTCTTTTTTCCAGCTTTGACCATCTTCTCTCTCTCTCTCTCTCTCTCTCTCTCTCTCTCTCTCTCTCTCTCTCTCTCTCTCTCTCTCTCTCTCTCTCTTTCGGTTAACATTATAAGCATGTTTCTACCTCAGAGCTTTTGCACTGGCCTAGAATACTTTCTTCTTGATTTCCTCAGAATTTGTTTTCTTACCAAGTTCTCATCTGCCACCTTTTCATTGAGGCTTTCATTGCTGGCCACTCTACTTTAAATTACCTCTCCCTCACTCATCAATCTTCCCAACTTTATTTTCATCTAATACACTCTATATTGTATTTATGTTCCATATACCCTAACAGAATGTAAGCTTTATGTGTATGCAGGCTCCATACTTTGGCACTTAGAAAAGTGACTGACGTTTAGTAGACACTTCAATTTCTGTTAAACAAATAAATCTCTCTAGGCCTCTCCAGTTGTACTATTCTGAGAACTAATATCATTGTACATGATCTCCTTGTTGATGAAATCAATTATTCTGCATGATTTTAAGTGCATTATCCAGTGGTATAATAAACGTTTAACACCTAGTTTTCTGTGGGGGAGGATTCCCTGAATGTAGTATTTGCTGAATTCCATGATGAATAAACATCTACCATGGACATGGAGCTGGGATGAAATGCACACAGTTGCCTCTCATGAGCTTATAGGAGCCATCAGTAGCACATATTGGAATAACACATTTGATATACTCAATCACGAGAGGATACAGATATAATTATGGGCACTTTTCATATGAGGAAACTACTACATAGTGAGGTTAAGCATGTCCCTAAAGGTCACAGAGCTACTAAGTGATCAAATTTAGATATGTCTGAAAATTGACTCCAGAGCCTCTGCTCAGAGAAATTCAGCTATACTGCAGGCCTTAGAGAAATTACCTAAGCAAACTTAAGGTATTAAAATGAGGAAAATTATAACTACCTGGTGATATAACCATTCTTTAAGTGTCAACCAAGAAACTATATTAAAACAAAACACAAACTTGGAATCTTTAAAAGATATTTCAGTTTCCCAATTAGAGGGCCAAGGCTCTATGCTTTGTTAGGCTGCTTTTTAGACCACTGAAAATTCTTCAATTGAGAACAACTTCAATGGGTTGGCTGTAAATAGTTACTCTCCTTAGTAGCAATTTGAATTACATTGATAGTAAATGTAAGAAGGAGAAATCGTTTTTTAAAAGTAATTAGTAGTAATTACATTTTTTTCAATGACAGTTTACATTCAATACTAGAGAACTGGCGCACAAAATTTTTGCATGGGAGGAGGTCTCAGTCCAGCCTGCACCCTCTCCAATCTAAGACCCCTTAGGGGATGTCCGGCTGCTGGTTTAGGCCTGATCCCAGGGACATCCCTCTCACAATCCTGGACTGCTGACTCTAAATCCTCATCTGCCTGCCTACCTAGTCACCCTTCACTGCCTCAGCATGCTGGCCTGATTGCCCCTACTTGCCCCCCCCCCATGCCAACCTGGTCACCCTTTACTGCCCCCCCTTCTGGCCTGGTTGCCCCCAAGTATACCCCCTTCCACTTAGTTGCTCCTCACTGCCCTCCTCACCAGCCTAATCATTCCCAACTGCCCCCTCTGCTGGCTTGGTCACTCATAACTGCACTGCCCCCACTGGCCTGGTCGCCCCTAACTGCCCACCCTGCTGGCCTGATTGCCTCTTACTGTACCCCCTGCCAGCCTTATTACCTCCAACTGACCCCTGCTGTCCTGGTTGCCCCACGCAGCTTGCTGTTCAGTTGTTTGGTCAGCCCTTCCTAAGCCCCCTGCCGGCCTGGTCTCCCCACACAACCTGCTTGTTCAGTCATTTGGTTGTCTCTCATTAACCCTGCCAGCCTTGTCATAGGCAGCCATCTTGTGAGGGTATGTTGGTCAATTTGCATATCACCTCTTTATTATATAGGTTTACTCTGGTATTGGTTTCAGATGTATTGCACAGTGGTTAGACAATCATGTTCTTTACAAACAACCCTCTGATTTTCTACTACCCACCTGGTACCATACATAGTTATTGCAATGTTATTGACTGTATCTACTATGTTATACTTACATCACTATGACTATTTTGTAACTACCAATCTGTACTTCTTAATCCCTTCATTATTTTCATCCAATCCCCAAACTCTCCTCTCTTCTGGCAATCATTAGTCTGTTCTCTGTATCAATGAGTTTTGTTTGTTCATTTATATTGTTTTTTAGATTCCACATATAAGTGAGATCATACAATTTTTGTCTTTCTCTGACTTCTTATGTCACTTGCCTCTAGGTCCATCCATGCTGAAGATGAAACATTTTTGTGTTTCCTAAGTTTTCTCTTGGTTTATTTTAGTGTAATTTCTTGGTGAAATCAGAATCTTACTGAACTGGCAATAAAAAATTCTTATTTTTTATTTTCACAAAGATAAGATACCTAGTGGAATATCTTTCTATTTTTCAATGGTGCAATATTTCTGAGTTATATTCATAAAGATAAGATATCTAGTGGAGTGAATTTCCATTTTCCAATGGTGCAATATTCCTGAGTTATAAGGCAATAATTCTGTTAGGTACTAAATGGTTTTCGCATTGAGTAGTCATTACAATTAGCCACCAAATAAATTATTCTCATTAGAAAGCAGTCTTTTTTTTAATTACTATTAATTTAACCTGTTTGGAAGTCCTTATTAAGAATTCATCTAGTAAAACCATGACAGTTATATAGATTTAGATAAACTTGTTGTACTGACTCAAGAGCTGAAAATAATTTTTGTTTATTAGACAAGATTAATTAAAATATAAATTTAGTACAGTATGACCTCCATTCTTACATCATGAAACATTAGCAATGCCTATTTACTATGCATATTATATATGAAATAATGTATTTATAATAACCACTCACCAAATTGGCTAAATCTAAACAAATAAAAGTCAGCATTGAACAATTTAGCAAAAGTCTATTACATTATTTTAGATATTGACCTTTGGTGATTGAAAAAAAAGTATTTGAGAAAGAATTGGAGTCACAAATTTTATTTTTAGAGGAGTATGGACACCATCTGGTCAAGCCATGCCATTTAAAATGAAACAATGTTCGGAATATTGAAATCAACTCATGAACTGACATTGAAGAATATGGAATTATAACTTATAGAAGTGGTATAATTTTGACTATAGTATATTGCTGTTATAAAAATTGAAAGTTTTTTTAGAGGTACTTGGTCTAGAAGGCCACCTGTAACAAATATACTTGAATTTACTTTTTAAACTATATTTATATATATTTTTTTATTGATCTCACAGAGGAAGCAAAAGAAAAAATGATAGAAACATCAATGATGAGAGAGAATTCATGATTGACTGCTTCCTGCATAGCCCACACTGGAAATCGAGCCTATAATCCGGGCATGTGCCCTTACTGGAATTGAACCATGACCTCCTGGTTCATAGGTCGATGTTCAACCCCTAGGACCATATCAGCCAGGCTGAATTAAATTTTAAAAATATATTTATGATTCCATATCAGATCTACTGGGTCAATATACAGTACATAAGGAAGTTTCTTCAAACCTGAGGTTCAAGGATTTGATGGTGCTGCTATTTAAAACAATTAAGTCATTTTTACATGATTAGTTAATGTTATTCAGTGTCATTTGGAACATATATGTAAATGTATGTGAATATAATAGAATTTGGACAACCTATTAGTAGTGAAATAGTTTTTCAGAAGTAAAATATTACGGAAAAAGACATTACTTGTATATTAAAACATGGATGCCATAGAGAAATGTTAAAAGAAACAAAATATCAGTCGGGCATGGAAAACTTATTTTTGCTTAAAAAGTATTGTAAAAAGCTGATGATGTGCTATCTTTACAAATTAATTCAAGTCTGAACTGTAATCCAAACTTTCAGTAAATCTCATGACTTTGATGTATATTTTAGTGAACTTTGCTTAAATAACAGATCAATGTTTATGAAAAATATGTTCAGAGTTTTAGATATCTTGTCTTTTGGTAATTTTTGTTTATATGTTTTGCTTACATTCTAAGTGTGATAGGATTTACAGCCTCTCATTAAATACCCATCTGTTCTTTTGGCCAATCACATTTAGGGGCCACACCAATCCAGAAAATTAGTAATATAAAAAACTAGAGGTTCAGTGCACAAAATTCATGCATGGGGTGGAGAAGGTCTTTCAGCCCAGCCTGCACCCTCTCGCAGTCTGTGACCCTGTGGGGAGAGGGCCTAAGCTAGCAATTGGACATCCCTTTCATAGTCTAGGAGCCCTTTCTCCTTACTGCCCACCTGCTCACTGCTCATTAGTGCTGCCATGGAGGTGGGAGAGGCTCCCGCAGCTGCCACTGTGCTCACCAGCTCTAAGCTCAACTTCTGGCTGAGTGGCACTCCTCCTGTGGGAGCTCACTGACCACCAGGGGGCAGATTCTGTGTTAAGCATTTTCCCCCTCCTTGTCAGTGCATGTCATAGCAGCCAGCCATTCTGCCATTTGGTTGATGTGCATATTAGGCTTTTATTATATAGGACTAGACGGCTGGTGCATGAAATTCATAAATGGGAGGTGAGTCCCTCAGTCCAGGCTGCACCCTCTTTAATCTGGGATCCCTCTCACAATCCAGGACTGCTGGCTCCCAACTGCTAGTCTGCCTGATTGCCCCTAACCACTTCTGACTGCTAGCCTGATCACCCTCTAACCATTGCCCTGCTAGCCTGATTGACACCTAACCGCCCCCCTGCCAGTCTGATTACCCCTAACTGCTCTCCCCTGCTGGTCTGGTGCTACCAACTGTCCTCCCCTGCAGATCTGCCCCCCCCACTAGCCTGGTCATCCCCTACTGTCCCCCCTTGCCAGCCTGATCACCCCTAATTGTCCTCCCCTGCAGGCCTGGTCACCCACAACTGCTCTCCCCTGCAGGCCTGGTCCCTCTCAACTTCCTTCCCCACCGGTGTGATCACCCACAACTGCCCTCCCCTGCTTGCAATCTTGTGGTAGCCATCTTGTGTGCACATGAGTGTGTCTATCTTTGATTACATGGGGGCGGCCATCTTGTGTGTTGGAGTGACGGTCAATTTGCATATTACCTATTTATTATATAGGATAACAAATGTCCATTGGTGACATAGTATGTATAATCTCTGACACAGCTTATCAAGTAAATGAACAAAGGACTTATGGGGATCTTAGGAAAGAAAAACAAATGATATACTTAATATGAAGCTGAGCAGTAGTGTCACTTGACATTCTAAACACAATCTGCAATGTGTTATGAAGCCCTGATTTGACTTTTAATGTGAGTAAGAGAGAGGAATGAATTATTATTCATGGAAGTCATTAAAACAAACTTCACCCATGCATTTTTCAGCCAAAATTCATTGTAGAGATTTCATTATAGGACAAAAAACTGACATATAAGAATGATGATTTTTGCCCTGAGTTGGCATGCTTCCCAGGGTAGAAAATAGAGAACCTATCTAATAAAAGCTATGTCCTCCCACTACCATCAAAGAATGAACACATCTTAACCCTTCTTAATAAATAGGAGTCAGAATGATTTTAATTGAATCACAACTCTATTTTGGGATCATTTTAGAAGGCTGAAACAAGATGTTTTAATTTTCTGTGCCTCAATTTCTCTAATTATAGAGAATAAAATTCTATTTTGTATGTCATTCTTACATAGAGGCTGTAGATATTAGCAAAGAAGGAATTGATATGGCCTTTAAACATGGGACACATCAGCAAAACTCAATAACATGAAAACAGTAGTTTATTATTGTTGGGCAAAAGCATTTTGGCACAGTATGTATAACTTGAAAATTAAGCTAGAAGGAAGATTTTATTTAAATGTAATATGTTAAAAATTACAATGATTTCATATCTGTATATAAATTTAACTAGAATATGTATGCATTCAATTGCATTAAACAAAAATTCTTAAGTAAATAGGTAACATTTTTTAACTGTGTTTGAAAAATACCTTCTAACACTGGATATCACTCTAAAATTAATTTTGTTTCCATTTTCAATTTTTTTCTCATTAAATTATGTATATTCTAAAGGCTTGGTGCACAAAATTCATGCACAGGGGAGGTGTGGCCCTCAGCCCAGCCTGCACCCTGTCCAATCTAGGACCCCTCAATGGATGTCTGAATTTAGGCCCTATCCTAGTAGGATTGGATGTAAATGAGCAGTCAGACATCCCTCTCACAATCCAGGATTGCTGGCTCCTAACTGCTCACCTACTTCCTTCTTGATTGTCCCTAATCACTCCCCTGCCAGCCTCATTGATGCCTAACTGCTCCCCTGCCAGCCCAATTATCCCTAACTGCCCTCCCCTGCAGGCCTGATCACCCTGAACTCCCCTCCACTGCCAGCATGGTCACCCCTAACTGCCCACCCCTGCTGGCCTGTTCCACCCCAAACTGCCCTACCTTTCAGGCCTCATTGCCCCTAACTGATCTTCCTTGCTGGTCTGGTGCCCCTGCCAACATCCCTCCCCTGCAGGCCTAGATTCCCCCAAAATTTCCCTCCCATGCAGGCCTGGACACCCACAACTTGTCTCTCCTGCAGGCCTTATACCCCCCAGCTTTCCTCCCCTGCTGGCCTGATCACCCCCAACTGCCCTCCCTTGCAGACCTGGTCTCTCCCAACTGCCCTCCCTTGTTGGTCTGATCACCCACAACTACTCTCCCCTGCTTTCCATCTTGTGGTGGCTATCTGTGTCTACATACATGGCAGCAGCCATCTTTGACCACATGGGAGCAGCCATCTTGTGTTTTGGAGTGACAGTCAATTTGCATATTATTTTTTCATTATATGGGACTAAGGGCCTGGTGCACAAAATTTGTGCACTGGAGGGTGTGGAGTCCCTCAGCCCAACCTGCCCCTTCTTACATACTGGGAGTCCTCAGGGGATGTCCTACTGAGGCAACTGGTCTGATCAGGGGAAGGCACCAGCTTCATCACCCTGTTGCTGCAGCCAGTGCTAGTCACCACAGAATATTTCATCAACATGAACTCCAGTCCCTGCACTATGAAAAAATGACAACTTTCTTTAGGCATTTTCAAGATGTGTCTTTCATAGGATATGACATTTCTTTCTTTCTTTCTTTCTTTTATCCTCACCTGAGGATATATTTCTATTGACTTTTAGAGAATGTGGAATAGAAAGGGAAAGACAGAGAGAAACATCAAAGTGAAAGGAACACTTTGATTGGTTGCCTCCTGCATGAGCACTGACCTGGGCCCCAGACAGGGAGGAGCCTGTAACCTAAATGCATGACCTTGAACAGAATTGAACCCAGACCTTGCAGTGGGCAGGTCAAGGCATTATCCACTGAGCAAAACTGGCTAGAGCAGGATATGACATTTCTTAGCCCTTCAGCAGCAGACCTTCATTTTTTTTTCTCCAGAAGTGTGGTGGAAGAACCCTGGATCACCTTTTTCGATTCTTATTACCCAAGTTACTAAGAATATTAGCAGTGGCACACAGGGAGCTTAGCCAATGAGCACTCAGAAAAGGTGTTTCCTCTGTAGTTCACACCTACTTCCAATAGCCTCCAATCTCTGGTTCCACCCCTGCCCGGGCCTAAATCCTCTGGCTGACACTTTAGGCCTAGGCAGGATCCCCCAGGTCCCTCCTATTACCAGCTCTGCCGCTGCCCAGGCCTAAAGCCTCAGCTCTCTCCTATCGCTGGCTCCACTCCTGCCCCCTTGGCTCTGATCACAGGCTTGGCCCTGCCCAGAAGGCCCCTGGCTCAGGCCCTTCCCAGGCTGCTCAGGGCCCACACAGGGCCTACCTCAGAGTGACCTGGGTGCCAGGATGTTTCTGGGGCCCAGGCGCTGGGAGCTTATGTATGCAAATTAACCACTAATTTGTTGGGTTAATTTGCATACTCACTCTGATTGGCTATGGGCATAGCAGAGGAATGGTCAATTTACATGTTTGTCTATTATTAGGTAAGATTCTTAGTATTCAAAGATGCCACACGTTGTTAATAATCTGTTTTACGCTGAGACCAGTTTGGCTCAGTGGATAGAGCGTCCGCTTGTGGACTGAAGGGTCCCAGGTTCGATTCCAGTCGGGGCATGTACCTTGCTTACGGGCACATCTCCATTGTGGAGGCAGCTGATCAATGTGTCTCTCTCATCGATGTTTCTGACTTTCTGTCTCTCTCCCTTCCTCTCTGTAAAAAATCAATAAGATATATAAAAAAAAATAATTTCTTTTACCTATACTTTTAACACAATATACTTAAAAGCACCTTTCTACTGTATTTCTCAGGACATTTCATAAAGAATTATAAAAGATGGTACATCTGCCTGCCGGAGAGTCATATGTGCTGACAATAAGAATTGGTCCATTTAAATTTTTAAGGAGCTAGAACAGTCTCAAACAAAATGTAAAGTCAATAGCTTGCACATTTTTTATAGAACATAATAGCTAAGCCAAGTATTAGAGATGAAAGTTAGAGATCAAAATAGACACAGAATATAGTGATTTCTCTTTTGGTGTTGGATATTCTTTCTTAAGTGGAAGGGACGTGTTCTAGCCAAGTTTTTGGTAAAAAGAATTTATGTCAAGTGAATTTTCCATTCCAATGGACTTCCAATAAGAAATTAAAAATTAATTGTGCTGGTTACAAAACAAATTCTTATTGACTTCTGGATATATTAAAGTCATTCTGCAGAATGCAGGAGATGTTTAAAAGTTGCATTTATAGGTGCAAATTATTACTTTTTGGTAATGAATTAGTGGCAATGTTGTACATCTCATACAGTATCTGAGTTTCTAGACAGTAAGGAGAGGTAAGTTGAATTTTAATATCTTCCTTTATAATAATATATACCTTCAAATTGAGTTTACAATTATACATGTTTTGCAAGATAATAATAATGCCCTAAACTCGAATAAGTCAGGAAAAGAAAAAAAATACTGATTAAAAATCAAATAAGTTGCCAGTTTTTCTTGTAATGTTAAGTGGTTTCCCAATACGCTGTCCAAGTAAAGCAGTTTCAGCCTGCGGTCACTTCAGCTATATTCATATCACAACACTGACAATCACTTCTTCATTCTTCAGGTCACTTGAACTTATTGACCCCTTTAAGGTATCTCCCGAGAGCTTCCATGACTTTTTACAGTTGACTCGAAAGGGAAACAAGTGAAGTATTAAAGTGAAATTCTAAAATACTCCCTCCTTGCCGAGAAAGGGAAGTTTTAAGAAATAAGTGCTAGGAGTAATAGTCTCCTGGCAACTGTCTCCTAACCATTAGCATACGAGTGGATGGTGCCCTTGCTGAGGGTTTTTCTACCCCATAAAGACTTGTTAATTGACTTTCAGTTGTATGATCATTAGGGCATATTAACAAAATGATGTTTACAAGCTTGACAGTAGATTATCATGATCCTGAAGCTAGCAAAATATTGAGTAGTAGATAGCGTTAACAGGTTTGGTGTGAAGTCATTGTGTATGATAGTTATATGCATTTATTAGGTAATGCTGCTTTCAGGAAAATTAGTAAAGTTAGATAATAATTGTTAATGTATTATCTTAACTAATGCAAATGATGCTAGAATATTCAGCTGAGCATAATGCCTTTGAATAATTTACTAACATTTAGTAGTGGCACTTTTGAAGGTAGAATTTGAGACTGTTTAATTTCCTGAAGCTTGGAAAACAGTTTCACAAATCCTCATTGACCAAAGTGCATATGCATAAAATATGTTTATAATTAGTTTAATATTTATAATTGTAAATTATGGGCATAATATAAAAAGGCAAGAAATAGTACAGTGCTTGTAATAGAAAAGGGAAGTTCCAGGAACCATCCCTTCACATAAACCACTTTCTCTCTTTTATCACATGATTTTTATATTACATATTTCTTATATTTTTTGCCAATCCTCTTTGGAAGATATTTTTCCATTGAATTTTAGAGAGAGTGGAAGGGATAGAGGGGGAGAGAGAGATTGAGAGAGACAGAGAGAAACATGGATGAATTGATGAGAGAGAAGCATTAATTGGTTGCCTCTAGCACATATCGCAATAACCAGGGCCAGGGACTGAACCTGCAACCCAGGCCTGAACAGGAATCAAACCTATGACCCTTCAGTGTGTGGGGTGACACTCTTAATCACTGAGAAACACTGACCAGGGCTCTAATATTTTAATTATTTGTTTGTATTTCTCACTTGTATATATTATCTATTGACTTTCTTTTTTTAAATATATTTTATTGATTTTTTACAGAGAGAAAGAGAGAGGGAGAGTTAGAAACATCGATGAGAGAGAAACATCATTCAGCTGCCTCCTGCACACCTCCTACTGGGGATGCGCCCACAACCAAGATACATGCCTTTGGAACCTTTTCAGTCTGCAGGCCAATGCTCTATCCACTGAGCCAATCCAGTTTCGGCTTGACTTTCTTTTAGCCAAACCTGTTTCGGCTTGACTTTCGTTTGAACGGTAGATAACAACTGAATTTTCTTACTCTGCTTCCTTTTTCTTTTAATTTTATCCATATTATTTAACTCAATTTTGCTTAAATTAATATTCAGTGGTTGTGTTTGTTAGATTATGTAAATATTTTCCAGAATTGAGCCACATAAGAGCTATAATTACATATTTTTGTACAATTTTAATGCCTCAGCATTACATTTTCATGGTTTTACTCGCTTAAATCAATTTAATTCTAATATTAAGTATGCCAGATCTATATTGAATACTATTTTATACTATTTTAATACTATTTTTCCAAGCATTTGAAACCTATAAACTAATTAATCATTTAAAAATATTTTTCTCACAAAGATTTCTTTCTACAATTTTTTGTAGTCCTGAACCAGGCTGGATCTGTAACTCTAAAATGGCATTAGAGCTTTCATAATGACTTCCCTTCCCTTCTCTTCTCTGCTGTTCTGAGCCCCATTTTTTTGTTTTCTGAGTGACTGCTCTCCTCTATTTTTAGATTGCTTCCCCCAAGCCCATTTGCAGTTGACAAAATTCTTCAATGCCTCCCAAGATTCCTGGTCTCTTATTCCAGTTATTCAATCCACTATTAATCTAGGTACTGCTGTAAAGGGATTTTTCAGATGTAATTAAGGGCCCAAATCAGTTTATCTTAATACAGTTGTTGTGGAAGGAGCCATCACCCAACCTACTGCTCACTCACCTCCATTTCTAGAAAAGAACATTTTCCTATAAGGAATTGGAAGGCTGAGCTGTCATTTGGGCCCAATTCTTCTTTCTTATTAGGGGAAATATTTCCCCCGTTCCTGGCACACAGTGAACTGCCTTGGATCTCTGAAGTGTTTGCTTCTTGTATATAAGGAAAACCTCGTTCCAACCAGTGTCTTGTGTGTTGAGTCCTTCCTTGCAACTCTGAACTATAAGGTGCAGTGGACTGAGGTCTGCAATTTCTTCCTATCCATAATGGCCACTGTGATGATCTATGCTGTCCTCCATGATGGGAATCAGAATTTGGGATTAGTAGCTGGAGCTTCCTGTTCAACATAGAAAGATTATCTGGGTGAGCTAGACCTAATCCCAAGAATCTTTAAAAAATCAGAGAATTTTCTTCAGCTTATTGTAGATGGGGAAATGAGAGATAAGTATAAACAGGATTTAAGACACTGGCTTAAAGGTGGAGGGGATCATTTGCCAAGGAATGTGGACAGCCTCTAAGGACCGGCCCCTGGCTAACAATGAGCAGAAAAGGGAGCATCAGACCTACAATAACAAGAAACTGATTTTCAGTACCAGCCTTAATGAGCTTGAAAGTGATTTATCCCTCTGATTTCAGATAAGAAATCAGTCTGGCTGAAACCTTGATTTCAGTCTGATGAGACCCTAATCAAAGAATACTGCTAAGCCCAACCCACCACAGCTCAGACTTCTCGCCTACAGAAATTTGAAATAATAAAAATAAGTTGTTTTAAGTTTATAATTTTGTGGTAGTCTGTTTTGTAAAAATATGAAACCAAAACAGCATGCATCATCAGTATCTGGAAAATGTATGTCTTAAGTTCCTAAAATAAATTTGGTATTACGTTTACCATTTTAATTTTGTCAACATATTTTATCTTTGAATATCAAATACAGCTAATGTTACATTTTAAAATGGATTTCTTAGATGTATGGGTGATGAATACTTTTTTAGTCATCAAGAATATTGTGATACTGTCTTCACAGTGCTGATTCAACCAAAGGTTAAATGCATTAAACATTAAATCTGTAGAAAATTCTGGCAGCAGCATGTAGAACTGTGTTTTATTTTTTGTATAATGCAACTAATTTCAATCAACATTTATAAATAACTATTACATTCTGGACACTATAATTTTTGCTATGTGGATACTTAGATGAACAGGAATGAGTGTGGACTCTAGTGAAAAAAATCACTTTCCTTCTTTTTTTGGTGTTTGAATAATTAAACAACATTCATTCAAGAATGAAGAATGTGTTGTATGCATGTACCCCTCCTACTGTACAGTAGTTGAACAGTGAAACAATTAGTCAACTAACTTGTTGCTTTAACTCTGTGGTGCTAACCAATAAATTCAATTTTTTTTTTCCTTACGGAATGACTTTGTTAGTGAAACTTAGCAGTTATGTTATGGTTTCTGTTTTTTAGAAATTAATGTAAAACATAATAGTCTACTGAAAAATCAACCTCAGATAACAAATCTATCGAAAAAAATGTCATTGTATAAAATAAAGTTGGAAATGCTATTTCGTAAACAAATGTGTGAGTCCTCTTAGTCTCCCAAAACTCTAAATGGAAAAGTTGTAGAACCACTTTTTTATATTCTGCACAATTGCAAATCTGCACCATAAATGGTAATGCGTGTTTAAAAGTATGAGTAAGCTTGATTATGTAGTCCTAGATATATAATGGAACAGACGGTTAATGCTTAGGCTGATTCTGCCCTAAGTAAAATCCATCTGTTTACTATTCAAACAGCATGCAATTCAGCTTCGTTTGAGAAGAACAAAGTTTATACTTGAAGTTATTTTCTTTCCAATAATAGAAAGGCATAGGGAAATGTTGTAGTAAAACTTTTGCATTTTTTAAAGATGGGCTTCCTAGCAACTCCAAGTATATACTATCTCTCCAATTTGGTAAACCAAAAAATGCCACATGATGGTGATGCTCTCAACACTAGTCTATAATCACATACATAGAGATCCTAGAGGCCCTCAGAGAAAAGCAACTGATTATTGATTTCATGTAAAATGAATCAAGGTTATATTTTTATTTTTTAATTAAATCTTTATTATTCAGATTGTTACATTTGTTTCTCTTTTTTCCCTTCCATAGCTCCCCTCCACCCAGCTCCCAACCCTCCCTCTACCCTACTCCGCCCCCCCATTGACCTCATCCATAGGTGGATAATTTTTGTCCAGTCTCTCCCTGCACCCCCCTCACCCCTTCCCCCTGAGAATTATCAGCCCACTCCCTTTCTGTGCTCCTGATTCTATTTTATTCACCAGTTTATTCTGTTGATCAAATTTTTAATTCACTTAATGTTTAGATTCACTTGTTGATAGGTATGTATTTGTTGTTCATAATTTTTTATCTTTTACCTTTTTTTTTCTTCCTCTTCTTAAAGAGTACCTTTCAACATTTCATATAATACTGGTTTGGAGTTGATGAACTCTTTTAGCTTTTTCTTATCTGTGAAGCTCTTTATCTGCCCTTCAATTCTGAATGATAACTTCGCTGGAGAGAGTATTCTTGGTTGTAGGTTCTGCTATTCATCACATTGAATATTTCTTGCCACTCCCATCTGGCCTGCAGAGTTTCTGTTGAGAAATCAGCTGACACTCATATGGGTGCTCCCTTGTAGGTAATGAACTGTTTTTCTCTTGCTGCTTTTAATATTCTTTCTTTGTATTTTAATTATGATGTGTCTTGGTGTGGTTCTCTTTGGATTCCTTTTATATGGGGTTCTGGACTTGTAAGTCTATTTCTTTCACCAGATGTGGGAAGTTTTCAGTCATTATTTCTTCAAATAGGTTTTCAGTATCTTGTTCTCTCTCTTCTTCTGGTACCCCCTTAATTATGATGTTAGTACGCTTGAAGCTGTCCCAGAGGCTCCTTACATTATCTTCACATTTTTGGATTCTTTTTCTTCTTGCTTTTCCAGTTGAGTGTTTTTTGATTCTTTATATTTCAAATTTTTGATTTGATTCTTGCCTTCTTCTGGTCTCCTGTTAGGTCTCTATATAATATTTTTTATTTCAGTCAGTGTATGTTTACTTTCTAGTTGGTCCTTTTTCATCTCTAGTTGGTCCTTTTTCATCTCTAGTTGGTCCTATTTCATCTCCTCTTGGGTCTCGCTAAATTTATCCATCTTTTCTGGGATATTCTTGAAAATCCTTATAACAGTGGTTTTGAACTCTATATCCAGTCAATTGTTTTCCTCCATTTATTTTATTTGTAATCTCTTCCTTTGCCTATGCATTTTCACTATGCTGGGAGAACTTCTGTGTCGGATTCAGCCTTATGATACAAGACTTGCAAAACTGTAAAAACCTCTCTGTTGAGATTGGTATGGGGGGAGTCTCAGTGTTTAATGGACCGCCTTGCCTTCCAGTCGACCCCGCCCTCCATGACCCCTGGGTATCACATGTATCTGGGTAATCACTGGAGCCAACCCTGTGCGTACACACAGTGCATCTAGACCACTGCCTTTCCAGCTCCCCTGTGCTCTGGGACATGTGAGTTTGGGTCCCCAGGGTTTCACCCAAAACTGGGGTTCAGTGGAATTAGAAGTGGCTCAGTTGGGAGGCTCTGTCTCCCACCCACTGATGAAAACTAGGGGCACAATCAGCAGCTGGTCTTCTGCATGCAGTTCTATGCATGCTACCAGACTTCTGCCCTTTTGTGGCTCCCCTATATTTCCGTGCACTTCTCCCTTTTCACAGTCCAAACTCCCCCCATATGAGTTTCGGCTGGACCTCGGGATCAGTGCCATAGGATAAGGGCTTCAATACAGTTGGGAGTCTCCATCTCCCTCCCAGCAGAGAAAGCCAGCCAGGTACTCCAACACCTGCTTTCTCCACATGTGCATCTCTGCATCTCTGTACCTCAGCATTTTGTTGCTCCTCTGGGTTTCCATGAGCTCCTCTCTTTCCTTCTAGCTGTAGAACTTCCACTCAGCCAGCTTTCCTGTGGTTCTGGATGATGTCCGTTCTGTCTTTTAGTTGTAGTTTTGAAATTGTTGTACGAGGCAGCAGTGTAGGTGTTTACCTATGCCGCCATCTTGGATTCCTCCTCCAAGGTTCTGTTTTTAATTTTTTGAGGAAACTCCATACTGTTTTCTACAGTAGCTGCACCAGTCTGCATTCCCACCACTTGTTGGTTGATTTGTTGATGATAGCCATTCTGACAGGTGTGAGATGGTACTTCATTGTTTTGATTTGCATCTCTAGGATGATTAGTGACCTTGAGCATCTTTTCATATGTTTCTCGGCCTTCTTTATGTCCTTTTTTGAAAAGTATCTATTTAGGTTCTCTGCCCATTTTTTTATTTGATTGTTTATTTTTCATTTGTTAAGTTGTATGCGTTCCCTATAAATTTTGGAGATTAAACCCTTATCAGAGATAACATTGGCAAATATGTTCCATTTGACCTGATAATCCCACTTCTAGGAATATATTCCAAGAAATCAGAAAGGATATATGCACCCCTATGTTCATAGCAGCACAATGTACAATAGCTAAAATTTGGAAACATCCTAATCCCATCAGCAAATGAGTGGATAAGAAAACTGTGTTACATCTACACAATGGAATACTATGCTGCTGTTAAAAAAGGGATTCTCACCATTTGCAAATGGAGAGCATTATGGATGGAACTGGAGAGCATTATGCTAAGCAAAATTCGCCAGTCAGAGAAAGATAAATATCACATGATCTCACTCATTGGTGGAATATAATGAACAATATAAACTGATGAACAAAAATAGAGCCAGAAGCATCCAACAGATTGTCCAATCTAAGAGGGAAGATGGGGCAAGGGGGAGGGCAGGAAACGGTGAGAGGTCAACCAAAGGACTTGTATGCATGCATATGAGCATAACCAACTGACACAGACAGTAGGGATTGAGGGCATAAGGTGGGGGATGGGAGTGGCTGGGGAGGACAGGTCAATAGGGGAGAAAGGAGACATATGTAATGCTTTAAACAATAAATAATTTAAATTTATAAAATAAAAAGAATAAAAGTTCATAAATGGAAATTTATAATAGATGTGTCTTTGAAGGTTCAAAGATTATGGTCTATATAAAAGTGTTAAATATAGCTTTGAAAAATGCCACTTTTGGAAATATTTCCTAACACACACATTATTTCTGAAGAGATTGCTGTATTGATATTATTTTCAATATCTTCCAAAGGATATTTTGACTAGCCTTGATGATCTCTTTGGGATTTTCCAAACACTTTGCACTAAAAGTCTTATGTCTTCTACCTTTACATACTTCTACATAGTCTAATCACTTTTTGAGACCAAGATCAAACAATGTGTCATTCGTGAAACTTTCTATACTTTCTGCTCTTTTCTCTGTACCCTAACAACGCTTTACTTGAACTTCTGATAGAGCAATTGTTTCCTATTACTCTGTTTTCAGAGTTGCACATTTCCTCAAACTTGTGAGATTGCAGGCTTCTTGAAAGGAGCGATAATATATTAGCCACACCCAGGACTCTTCTGTTTGACTCATGAGGTGGAGACTCCCTAAATATCCTATTGAGTTGAATCTTAAATAATGAATTTATGTCATCTATGAGCAAGGGATTTACAATTAGTACATCTTGATTGAGGACATTTTGCTTCCTTAAAATGACTCAGGGAGAAGAAATGGAAGAGACCAAGAGTGTTCCTTACAATGTGCTAAATAGAAACATAGCCAAGCAACTTATAGTAATGACAAGAAAATTTCTTGGACACTTAAGGCCAACAATAATAAGCAGATAAACAGAAGATAGGCACAAAGATTTAAAACACCTAGATTTTACATCTCTTTGAATTATTTTCTTAAATTTGTATCTTATGTATTCCACACTAGAATATTGTTCGTATTGAAGAATATTATATGTGAAAATTCTTTGCAAATCCTAAAGTTTCATACAAATGAAGTTTATTATTATTATGTTACCTAACCCCAAACTGGCTTTGTTAGTATCTTTCTGACATCTCAACTATCTGTCCCAAGAGATATAATTTATTGTGGCGTATTCTGTCCCTTAAAGTATATGCTGTTTCATGAATACATGGTCCTAAAGAAGTAATTGACAGTCTCATCAGGAAACAGACTGCAGAAATATTGCTTTGAAGTAATGCCAAACTTAGCAACCGGCTTGGTAATATAGGATTTTGTGTTCACATAACTAAGTTTTCAGTACAATATTTATTAGTATTTCTCAGTACTTAAAGAAAGATACTCTGTTTAAAGAAAATGTCATCAAAGTTGTGAGATATAATTGAACTGATATATAATTTGTACCATAACAGAAAAAGAAATATCTTTTAGAAACAAGAAAAAAAAAAAAAAAGCAGTGCACCTTGGCCCATGTGGCTCAGTTGGCATAGTCCTGTACAGCAATAATTGACATGTTCGATTCCATTTACAGCACATATGGAAGACAATCAACCAACTGATGTTTCTTTCTCTCCCTTCCTCTCTTTAAAAAGTCAGCTGAAATAAAAAAAAGTGTTTTTTTTTTTTAATTTTTCAATTTAAAATATGAGATGAAAGCTATTTAAAGATTTAGGGAAGGTATATTTACAAACGAAATTCATACTCTTCTACTATTGCTTCTATATATTTCTAAAACACAACATATTTAGCCCTATGAAAAGAAATAGATTTAAAGTAACTTATTATTGAAAATGTCTTTGAGGATACTTCCTTATAACTTGGAAAAGTTACCCATTTGTGAACTGAGCCAAAAAAGCAGATCAATCACTGATTGATGTGGAGAAAAGAGTAGTCCACATGGGAAAGGAAAAGAGCTGGGAGAATCTGGTCTTTATACCAGTGCTATACTCTGTTTTTGCATTTCTGATCCAAAGCCTATTAAAATTGCTCTATTATGAAATGATATCATGACTGAATATCTACGCAGGAGGAGAAAATGGAGCTCTGAGCTGCCATTGGTAATGCTGAACAGAGTACAGAGGATCAGACATTTTACCAGTCAGTTATGTTTTTTTATATGCCAAACTTTATTTCAAATTCTAGAGACACCATTAATAACTTCTGGAATTTAACACAAGGAAATGTATCTTTGAAAAATATATGCACATTACCTTTTATCCAACAATGAGTATTATATGATAAAAAAAACCTTATATTTCAGATATTCCAGAAATGTCTCAACTTTCTAATTTATCCTATTATCAGATGATATGTCCCAATTTTTATTCAGCATGTGTAACTGAATAACTCAGCATTTCTTCTTTTCCACCTTTTAACTTATAGGAAATGCAATACTCAAATCAGAACACAATTGTGGTATTTAATCATAATGACTAATAATATCAAAGTCATGGCTTCCATTTAATTTATTTTTTTCTACCTTTATTTTTTAGCTTTCTGTTTTGCATTATGTGTACCTTTAAAAAGCCACAAATCATTTGATTTGATTTGATTTGATTTGATTTGATTTGATTTGATTTGATTTTGGCTAGTTCTCACCTGTGGATATTTTTTCCTCAGAGAGAGTAGAAAGGAAAGAAAGAGGTGGGCAAGAGAGAGAGAAACATTTATGTGAGAGACACACATCGACTAGTTGCCCTCCACACTCACCCTGACTGGGGTGGGGAGTGAATTGGCAACAGGGACATACATACCCTCGACCAGGAATGAAACCTGTGATCCTTTGGTGCTCTGGCTGATGCTCTAACCACTTGGCACCACTGGCCAGGTCACAAATCAGTTTTTGAGAAAATGGGACATAGTCATAAATAAATTATTTACAGAATTCTTTGGAAACTTTTCTGAACTCTTTTGTCTTTGTCTTAGACTATTAAATAGCAGCTCTGTAGTTTGATAGATTTCATGATTTTTATTTAAATTTTAATTCTAGAATTTGCATTCTTAATTCATAATTCCTGGGAAGGCTGTGGAAGAAACACAACCTGTAGGTTCACTATGTTATTGTTCTTCTATTTGATGATTTGTTATAATCGAAGAGGTATTTTCAAAAAGTTATTCCTGCCACTGAAATGAGGGTGAACTTTTGACTAGATATCCAGTGGTGGCTTTCACTGGGTAAGAAATTTTTGCACAAGTATATTTCTTTCATTGCTAGTTTAAATTAACAAACATCCTTTTAAAAACTGTAACTCTCCCAGTGCGACAACTCATATTTTTAGCCCCGATGTCTTCTCTGAGTGCAGCGCCATGTTTATTGGCTTAATCAAAATATCTATGAGGATATGTCCAAAACGCCTCATAGTTAACATTCTAGTCCATGCCATCATCATTTCTCACATGTAGTACTGCAGCAGCCTCCTAACAACTGCACACTCTAATTTCTTCCCATACAGCAGCAGGACTGATCTATTTAAATTGCAAATCTAATCAAATCCAATCATCATTCACAACCTTCTACAATTAAACAAATTCACATCGTTCTTTGGCTAACAGAAAAAAAAAATAATAACCCTTTCTCATGACCTACAGTACCTAAATCCTGTCTTTCCCATATATATTACTCTAGTTCATTCTAAACTGGGTTCCTCCATGATTAGTACTCTAGTTATATTGATCTTTTCTTACTGTCTTTTTTCTGAAACACTCTTCCCCTCCTCCTTCATATTCATTCCTTAGGCATCAAGTCAATCATCTCATTCTTAAAAGTATCCTTTCCTTTAGTTTCAAGACTAGATAAAATATACTCATGACATCAGGTCCTTCTCTTGTACTTATTTTATTAATATCTATCTCTCCCTAATGGATTTTAAGCCCTAGTGTTGGGAGCTATGTCTCTATTTGTTCACTGCTATATTTCCATGGACAAGCTCAATACCTGGTATGTAAGAGATATTGAATGTTAACATTTGTTGGATGCATGTATAAGGGCTAACAGAAAGGTGTCAAATATTTATTTTTCAATGATATTTAATGCAATCTTATTGCTTTATTTTTAAAAACTGGCTTTAAAAACATTGACAGTGAATGAAAGGGGAAAACATGTATAGGCTTAATCAGGAGATCTGAATGAAACATGTAGTAGGCAAGAAGGGAAGAAATACAAGAATACTCTATCCAGCAAGGCTATCATTCAAAATTGAATGGGAAATAAGGAGCTTCACAGACAAAAAAAGTTAAGGGAGTTTATCACTACCAAACCAGCAATGCAAGAAATGCTAAAAGAACTGGTGTAAAAAGAAGAAATAAAAAGATAAGAAGGAACACAGGCACAAAAAATAAAAATGAGGTGGGGTAGATAAGAGATCAACCAAAGGACTTGTATGCCTGCATATAAGCATAACAAATGAAAACAAGACACTGGAGGGTTGGGTATGCCTGGAAGTGGGGGCAATGGGAAGATATGTAATATATATATATATATATACATATATATATATATATATATATATATATATATATATATATATATATATATATAACACAATAAAACATTTTAAAAAATGGCTACAAACTAGTACCTACCAATAATAACTTTAAATGTAAACAGAATAAATGCTCCAATCAAAAGACATTGAGAGGCTGAATAGATAAAAAACATGGCCTATATATATTCTGTCTACAAGAGACCCACTTCAGAAAAAGGGACTCGCACAAACTGAAAATGAAAGGATGGAAAAACATCTTTCAGGCAAATGGAAATGGGAAAAGAAAAAAAAAAAAGGTGGGGTAGCTGTACTTATATCTGACAAAATAGACCTCAAAGAAAAGGCCATAAGAAGAGATTAGGAAGGCCACTTCATAATAATGAAGGGATCAATACAACAAGAGGATATAATCCTGGCAAACATATATGCACTCAATGCAGGCCATCCAAATACATAAAAAAGACTCCTGGAAATATCAAGGGAGAGATTGACAACAATAAAATCGTAGTAGGGGACTTTAATAATACACCACTGACATCACTGGATAAATCCTCTAGACAAAATATCATCAGAGAAACAGCAATTCAAAATGACTCACTAGATCAGATGGAACTAATTGACATCTTCAGAGCATTTCACCCCAAAGCCACAGAATATACATTCTTCTCAAGTGCACATGGGATATTTTCAAAAATAGACCACATATTGCGTCACAAGCAAAGTCTCCCCAAATTTAGGAAGATATCAAGCATTTTCTCAGACAAAAATGGCATAATATTAAAAATAAAATACAGTAAAAATATTCCAAAAATTCAAAAACTTGGAAACTGAATAACATACTACTAAGTAATTTGGGTTACCAATGAGATCAAAGAAGAAATTAAAAACATTCTAGAGACTAATGACAATTAAAACACAACAATCTAAAAACTATGGGACACAACCAAAGCAGTCCTGAAAGGGAAGTTTATAGCTCTACAGGCCTACCAAAAAAAAAAATGAAAGAAAGAAAGAATGAATGAAAGAAAGATAAGAAAAATGGTAATGAATTATCTAACTCTACAACTCAAAGAATTAGAAAGAGAGCAATAAGAAAAGCCCACAGTGAGCAGAAAGGACATACATAATAAAGATCAGACCAAAAATAAATGACATAGAGACAAAAAAAAAATGCAATACAAAAGATCAATGAAAATAAGAGCTGATTCTTTGAAAGAATAAATAATATTGATGAACCTCTAGCCAGGTTCACCAAAAAGCAAAGAGAGGGGATGCAAATAAGCAAAATCAGAAATGAAAGAGGCAAAATACAACGGGCCCTACAGAAATACAAAGGATTGTTAGAAAATACTATGAACAACTATTTTAAGAAACTAGACAACCTAGAGGAAATGGACACATCCCTAGAAAAGTACAACATTCCAAAACTCACTCAGGAAGATTCTAAAAATGTCTATAGGCTGATAACTATTGAAGAAACTGAAGCAGTCTTCAAAAAGCTTCTAGCAAACAAAAGCTCAGTGACAGGCAGCTTCACAGAGAAGTTTTACCAAACATTCAAGGATGAACTTAAACCTATCCTTCTCAGACTATACCAGAAAATCCAAGAGAAAGGAACACTTCCAAGCTCCTTCTATAAAACCAGCATCACCCTAATACCAAAACCAAATAAAGATAACACAATGAAAGAGAATTACAGGCCAATATCTCTCATAAACATAGATGCCAAAATCTCAACAAAATTCTAGCAATTAGGATCCAGCAGTACATCAGAAAGTTCATACACCATGACCGAGTAGGATTTATCCTGGGGATGCAAGGATGGTACAATATTCAAAAATCAATAAACAAGATACATCACATAAACAAATTGCGAAATAAAAATCATAGACATATCAATTGATGCAGAAAAAGAATTTGACAAAATCCAAAAACTTTTCTTGATAAAAACTCACAGCAAAGTAGGAATAGAAGGATCCTATGTCAACATAATAAAATCCATATATGGCAAATCCACAGTCAACATCATACTCAATGGTCAAAAACTAAAATCATTTCCCGTAAGAACAGGAACAAGACAAGGATGCCCACTCTCACCACCCCTGTTTGAAATGGTGCTGGAAGTACTAGGCATTGTGATAAGACAAGAACAAGAAATAAAACGCATCACAATTGGAAAAGAAGAAGTAAAACTCTCCTTATTTGTAGATGACATGATACTGTACATAGAAAACTCTAAAGATTCCATCAAAAAATTATTAGACTTAATAAATGAATTTGGAAATGTAGCAGGTTACAAAATTAATGCCAAGAAATCTATAAAATTTCTATACACCAATAATGAACTTACAGAAAGAGAGACTAAAAAAAAAATCCCATTTACCATAACACCAATAAAAAAAAATAAGATACCTAGGAATAAACTTAACTAAGGAGGTAAAAGATCTATATTCAAAAAAGTACAGAACACCAAAAAAAAAGAGAATACGTAAACAGATGGAAGACCATACCATGTTCATGGATTTGTAGAATTAACATCATCAAAATGTCCATAGTACCCAAAGCAATCTATATATTCAATGTACTTCTCATTAAAATACCAACAGCATATTTCACAGACCTAGAATTAACTTTCCAAAACTTCATCTGGAATAAAAAAAAGACCCCGAATAGCCACAGCAATCCTGAGGAAGAATAACAAAGTAGGTGGGATCTCAATACTAGATTTCAAGCTGTTCAAAGCCACTGTTCTCAAAACTGCCTGGTACTGGCACAAGAATAGACATATAGATCAATGGAATAGAATAGAGAACCCAGAAATTGACCCAAACCACTATGCTTAATTAATATTTGATAAAGGATGCATGGACTTACAATAGAGTCAAGACAGTCTCTTCAATAAATAGTGTTGGGGAAATGGGACAGATACATGCAAAAAAATATGAAACTAGACCACCAACTTACACCATACACAAAAGTAAACTCAAAATGGATACAGGAGTTAAACATAAGATGGGAAACCATAAAAATACTAGAGGAATCCACATGCAGCAAAATCTCAGACATATTCTGAACTAATTTCTTCATTGACACTGCTCCTAGGGCAATGGAAACTAAAGAGAAAATAAACAAATGTGATTACAACAAAATTAAGAGATTTTGCACAACAAAGGAAACCATCAACAAAACAACAAGAAAGCCCACTGCGTGGGAGAACATATTTGCCCATGACAGTAATGATAAGGGTTTAATCTCCAACATTTACAGGGAACTCATACAACTTAATAAAAGGAAGTTAAACAATCCAATCAATAAATGGGCAACTGACCTAAATAGATACTTTTTCAAAAGAAGAGAGAAGGAAGGCCAAGAGGCATATGAAAATTTGCTCAAAGTCACTAATCATCTGAAAGATACAAATCAAAACACCAATGCTGTAACATCTCGCACCCACACAAGTGCTGGCGAGGATACAGAGAAAAAGGAACCCTTGTGCACTTCTGTTGGGAATGCAGACTGGTGCAGCCACTGTGGAGAACAGTATGGAGTTTCCTTAAAAAACTAAAAATGGATCTCTCATTTGACCCATTAATCCCACTTCTAGGAATATATCCCAAGAAACTAGAAACATGAATCAGAATGGATATATGCACCCCTGTGTTCATAGCAGCATAATTTACCATAACTAAGATTTGGAAACAGCCTAAGTGACCATCAGCAAATTAGTTGATTAAAAAAATAGGGTACATGGACAAAATGGAGTACTATGCTGCAGTAAAATGTTCTTACCATTTGCAACAGCATGGATGGAGCTGGAGGGCATTATGCTAAGTGAAATAAGCCATGCAATGAAAGATAATTATCGCAGGATCTAACTCATTTTTGGAAAATAATGAACAACATAATCTGATGAAGAAAAACAGATCCGGAGACAGAGAAACATCAATCAGGATGTCAAAATCTCAGGGAAGGTAAGGGTGGGTGAGGGTAAAGGGGAGCGATCAGCCAAAGGACTTATATACATGCATATAAGCATAATCAATGGACACAAACAACAGAGGAGTAAGGGCATGTATGGGGGATTGGGAGGTAATGGGAGATTAGGGATATATATGTAATACCATAATCAATAAATTAAAAAAATTAAA
This sequence comes from Lasiurus borealis, assembly GCA_004026805.1. Lineage (NCBI taxonomy): Eukaryota > Metazoa > Chordata > Mammalia > Chiroptera > Vespertilionidae > Lasiurus > Lasiurus borealis. The sequence continues at coordinate 70,404 of PVJN01000841.1, forward strand.
AATCAAAATGATGCCTCACATATGAAGAAAAAGAATGAGGAGGAGGAGGAGGGGGAGGAGGAGGAGGAGGAGCAGGAGGAAGAGGAGGACGAGGAAACAGAGAAGCATTGTATAATTCCAGGACAACATGATAGGTGCTAGGCAACTTGAAGGTAGAAAAACCCCAAAGCACATCCAACCTTTTATTAACTAATGGCGACATGACTTCTTTATTGAGGCTGGCAGTATAATTTTGTCCTTTAAAAGCCATATGGAATGTTTAAACTTTGCAGTACTTTGCAGCTGTTTTCTGTTCAAGTTATTGATCCCAGTCATCAGTGAGTAAGGAAAGAACTATTGGCTTCTGTCTTAAAATATAATTATTGAAATGAGAATTTTGGAAACTGAAAGTGTTCTGTGAATATATACAGAGCCTGGCTGAAATACTAAGACAGTGGAATTCTAATGCTCCTTGAAGAAAATTGTCATTTTCTACAGATCATTTAAATGTATGGAGATTAAAATATGCTATGTTGGAGATTAAAGCAATCTCCTTAAAAAACCACCAAGGGAATCAACAATTAATGATGAAATTGTCTAAATCCAGACCCCTGGGTCACTGGGTGCTCCTTTTGAGGCTAGTCAAGGTAGAAATGAATTGTGAAGACAAACAAAACAAAACAAAACAAAACAAAACAAAACACATTAGATTACATAGGCTACATTAAGAGAATGTGAAGGGGATCCTTTTGAATAATAGGATCTTTGTAAAATTTCTTTATTTCTTTACTGGTGGCTTTACATTCTTTTGCAGTCATCTGCTTTAATCTGTCATCATTAACTAAGAGAATTGGTCCTATCATTTCACTAAGTGGGAATTGTGAAGAATTGACAATCTTAGAATTGAATGCAAATACGCATACTGATATTAATTTAAGTCTATTATAGTTCTTCTTGAGGCAGTAACAATTATTCTCAATTAAGAGAGAAAGTGACTTAAAACATTCAAGTATTCTGGGACTTTTTGAAAACTGTGAGTTGTTCTAAAGGTTGGTTATATTGATAAAGAAGTTGGTAACACATTTCCAATTGACTAGAAATCTTGTGGAAGATTCTAATTAAAATGGGGATATGAAGTTGAGGTGTAATTATGAAAATTACTCATCAAAACATCATACTTAATACTGCACCTTTGTAAAGTATGGCTTAAATATTGAGGTGGAAATAAGTACTTTTATCATTTGAAATATTTTTATTTTTCATTTATTCCTTTATACTGAAATAAGTACAACAAGTAGATGACATTTAAAGCTATAAATGGCCGGAACCGGTTTGGCTCAGTGGATAGAGCGTCGGCCTGCAGACTGAAAGGTCCCAGGTTAGATTCCGGTCAAATGTACCTTGGTTGCGGCCACATCTCCAGTGTGGGGCGTACAGGAGGCGGCTGATCAATGTCTCTCTCTCATCGATGTTTCTAGCTCTCTATCCCTCTCCCTTCTTCTCTGTAAAAAATCAATAAAATATATTTTTAAAAATAAATAAAGCTATAGCATGATAAAAATATTTCCTGTATTTAAAACTGAATCTTAGATGGTTTATAGTCTTCTGAGCAGTGTTTCTTCTTCTAACTCTCAATTGTACAAATATCTAAGTAGACAGTAGTAGAGGAGAATATCTTGGAGAATTATTATTATCTAGTATCAGTTTTGAGACATGACTAGCAACAGAAATGAACATTCAATTATAGGGTATCTGATCATGGGAAGTCAGGAGAACTCCCCAAAATTAATAATACTAGTTTCAAAAGAGAGATCACTGAAGTTTAGAATCCATTAAAAAGTAATTATACTCAAACTTTGAATCTTTGAAGAACAAATTTCCCTTTTTTTCTAGCTAGAATGGTATTATTTAGCAGATTCTTTCTGGATGCCAAACATGACAAGAGGAGGTGCTGAGCTGGCGTGCTTTGGATCACAATAGAGTAAAACAAAAGACCCTGAACACCTGACCAGGTAGCCAGGATACTAAGCGCTGGCTCCATTAGCCGAAATGGAGATGCAAACAAGCATAATCATAATCATAATCATAATCATTTGCTTTTAACAGGGCTCTATGGGGACAATGCTCTTCCTCAAGAGGTGCTTTGTGATATGTATTACACACACATTGCAGGCCCCTGGGAAAAATTAGTAGTTAAGTGTCTTTTCACACTAAATTTGATTAAGAATTTCTTACTCCTCTCCATGCCCACACTTCCTCATATATACAACACCTTGCCTCCTTAGCAAAGACAACGAGTTTATTTTTGCACCCTTAGAATTATAATACATGTGCCACCATTAAGAAATATAAAGTTTGCTGTAGCTTCTCATCCCTCCCAGACACGTGGTATGTATTAATAATTAAGCATAGCATTCACTCTCGCTGAAACAGTTGTACCAGAATCTCTCTTTTTATAGTGCATAAGGCAGCTACTGCCAATGCATGCAGCTTACTTCATGGACTGGAACCACTTTTCTATTGTGGATCTATATCACTAATTCCTAACCTCTTTCTCTCTCTCTCTCTCTCTCTCTCTCTCTCTCTCTCTCTCTCTCTCTCTTTTAAAAATATATATTCTTTATTGATTTCAGAGAGGAAATGAGAGGGAGAGAGAGAAACATCAATGATGAGAGAAAATCATTGATTGCTGCCTCCTGCACGCTCCCCACTGGGATCCAGCCCACAACCCTGGCATGTGCCCTTGGCCGGAATCGAACCTGAGATCCTTCAGTCTGCAGGTCAACGCTTTATCCACTGAGTCAAACCAGCTAGGGCACCTCTTTCTTTTTGTAGCACCCGTAGCTAATGAAACATACTAAGTGTATTGGTTAATAATGTAGATTTTGTAATCAAAGAAAACATGATAATTTTAAGAGAAACATCAAAAGTGCTTTAGTCAAAGTAATGTCCATTGCTAGCTGCACATTTCCCCCATCTTTCAGGTAATTTGCGGATACCATCCTAATAGAACTTTTGTTATTTTGAGGCAAACCATTTAGAGACCCAATTTTCCACTTCCTTGTATATTTTTAAGTGCTACTCAGAAAGTGTGTGTGCTGCCAAAACCGGTTTGGTTCAGTGGATAGAGTGTCAGCCTGTGGACTGAAAGGTCCCAGGTTCGATTCCTGTCAAGGGCATGTACATTGGTTGTGGGCGCATCCCCAGTAGGGGGCGTGCAGGAGGTGCTGATTGATGTCTCTCTCTCATTGATGTTTCTAACTTTCTATCCCTCTCCCTTCCTCTCTGTGAAAATCAATAAAATATATTTAAAAAAAAAAGAAAAAGAAAGTACGTGTGCCATAGATCAGAACAAGTGATAATCTGAAGGAGCAAGGTCTGGTGACTACAGCGGGTGGGTTAATACTTCCCGGGCAAGATCTTTTAATGTGTCTTTAACTGGTTTTGAAGTGTGTGATGGTGTATTATCATGTGCCATGTCTTCTGGCACATTCTGGTCATTTGACGATCAAAGCATGGTTCAAATTGATTATTTGTTGTTGGTAGTGATCAGTATTAACAATTTTACCTGGTTTTAGAAGCTCATAATACCCCACACCTTCCTGATCCCACCAAATGCAGAGCATTACCTTCTTTCTGAAGCAATTTGGCTTTGCAGTTGATGTTGATTGTTGACCTGGATAAATCAATGATTTTGTGTATTTGGGATTCTCAAAATAAATCTACTTTTCATTGCCAGTCACAATTCGATGCAAAAAATACTTTCTTTTGTGCAGTTAAAACAACATTTTACTGATGGCTTTTTGGTTTTCCATTTGTCTTTCATTCAGTTGATGTGGCACCCGTTTTCCTTCCTTTAAAATCTTTCCCATTGTTTATAAACAATTGGAAATTGTTTGCTGAGCAACATTTAATCTTTCTTCAGGTTGTTTTTGAGTTTGACATGCATTTTCATCCAATAATGCTTGTAATTGTTGGTCTTCAAATTTTTTCAGTTGACCTGGATGTTCTTTGTCTTTCACATTGAAATAATCACTTTTAAAGAGTTTAAACCACCATTCACAAATATCGTGAGATGGAGCATGTTCACCATAACCTTTCCAAAGTATTCAGCTTCACTTTTCTTCAAAATAAAGCAATGAATTAAAACTTTCCACAAATGCTCTTTTTTTGGCACGAAATTCGACCTTTTTAATCGTAAAACATATCTATGATGTTAACACCTTCAACAAATTTTAACATGAAGTTTTGAAGCTTTCAATACAACAAAATAGCATACATATCGAATCACATATATATCAACATATGTGTAACTCCAACTGTTGAAAAAAATCCGCGTTATTAACTGGTGCACCTAGTATGTATAGCATAGGCCATTTATAGAAAAGACCACTGATGGCTAGTGGTAATGTGTGCACATGGAGGCCACCTAGAAAGCGCATGGGATGAAATAACTCAGTACCTGTTTGAGAAGCTTGGATCAAAGTTTTTGCAGTCTATCAAAAGATAGGAACAGCAATGACAGGGGCTGGATCTGACATATAGTAAGGTGTTTTTTTATTCCCTACTTGCTGTGAGTTTTATTAGCTGTCAAGCTGTCTTGAATAGCTAGAACAAAGTTCACAGCATCCCCCAAAAGTCTTTTTTGCTCAATGCATGGATGAGATGAAAAGGAGATCTTCAGAGTCAATTAGTCTGATAAAAATATAGCAAAGCATTCTCTTTTCTAATAATGGATTTGTCTTTGGGATACTTGCAGATTTTTTATTAACATATATTCTTGTCTAGTCCTAACAATCCCAGTATTTAGATATATGTGAGAGTGTCAATTAAAATTAGCTAACTAGATCCATTATCTTAAACCTGGCAATGATACATAAATGATATGGGCTTATAGCAATATCTTCTTTGGCATGGGAAATGTGTCCCTTTCACTTGTTGCCTTGAGGTGATATGTATACTATGTGGTTTATCAACTGTGATGTGTTGACTCTATACTCTTTAAAAATGTTTTCCTTCTAAATCAGTTATTTGAATCTGATATTCAAATTGGTTCAGACCACAGTGTCATTTGCATTCCATTGTAATTGAATATTTCATCTACATTTAATGTCATTTATGATTCAGAAGAGAAGATAGAGATTAAAAATAATAACCTCATGTAGTACAGGCAATATTTTTCAAGTGTTTTGATCTACTTTTTCTTTTTGTTCTTCTTTTGCATTCAACCTGAGACTGCTCTAGAGACACCCATTGCCTGAAAAGAGGAAGAAGAGGTGGTGGTGGCTTAAAATTATTATAGAAAGAAGGCAAAGAGTCAGTTTTCAGATTTTGGTTCCCAAAATAGGGCACATTGGTCATATGTGGATCTCTTAGTTTCTTTCTTGGTATGGACAGAATTACAGAATATAAATGGAGTTTGGCTGAACTCCCAGCACAAGGTAGGTCAGAGAATAGCCTAGGAAATTAAAGAATGTCCCCAAATTAACATGAGAGTAGAGTAACAAAGTGACTCTAGGTTTAGGGCTAAACATGCCCATTGAAGATGTATCTGGATTTAAGGCAGATTTAGCCTCAGGCCTTCTGGCTTGATATACACAAAATAGTTAAGACCTGTCAGGCTCTAAATCAGTGGTTCTCAACCTGTGGGTCAAGACCCCTTTAGGGGTCCATGAAGCCCATCACAGGGGTTGACTAAGACCATCAGAAAACAAAGATATTTACATTACGATTCACAACAGTAGCAAATTTACTGTTAGGAAGTAGCAAAGAAAATAATTTTATGGTTGGGGGTCACCACAACATGAGGAACTGTATTAAAGGGTCCCAGCATTAGGAAAGTTGAGAACCACTGCTCAAAATGGTTGAGCTAAAGGGTGAGCCAAAGTTAGTTTGGGGTTGGTGAAAAAAAAAAATTCAACAATACCTGGCTGGCATGGCTCAGTGGTTGAGCATCAGCCTATGAACCAGGAGATATTGGTTGGATTCCCGGTCAGGGCACATGCTCAGTTTGTGGGTTCCATTACCCAGTGTGGGGCAGGCAGGAGGCAGCTGATCAGTGATTCTCTCTCATCATTGATGTTCCTGCCTCTCTCCCCTCTCATTTCCTCTCTGAAATCAATTTTTAAAAGCCATTGCATACAAGATTTTGTGGTCATAGACTGTGGTAGGGACATACACTTTTGCTGCAAGTAACTGTGCAGAGGACAAAATATTGCGGGAAGGTGTATGCACATTTTCATCAAACACTATCACAGGATTGGATCAGGGATGCCACACTGAACTGGAGACTTGTATATGTAAAGTAGGATGCTAACTTTGAAATAAAGAGAATATGGTAAGTCCGCTGAGATCAGAGAAAAGCATCCTGATGGGGAATTCAATGTTGGGTTAAATGCAAAGTGTCAGGTCTATTGAAACCAACTAGTAGACAAACACAAACCAAACCAAAACAAAAATTTGCGACTTGAATAAAACAGAGATATGTTAAGAAAAAAAAAAAGATTCATTGAGGTGTGATTTACATACCACCAAATTTATTCATTTCAAGTATACAATTCAATTATTTTTAGTAAGTTTATAGGGCTGTGCAACCATAACTAATTGCATTGACGAAGAAGGGGGCATTGTGGTAGAGAAGATTACAATTATAAATTGATTATAAAAGTAAAACTTTAAATTAAAAGTAACTTGGTATCGGAAAGTTTCAATCCCTTCATTTTATCTATATATGTCATTATATATAGTTATGTATACATATACATTTGAATGCATATAGTTATATACTTATGTAGTTATATACATATATGCATACATTAAATGTCATGATGTTTCTCTAAGAAGTTTCAATTATTCATTATTTTATGAATTAATTACATCATTCATTCCCTTAATGATTTTTAGATTGAAAGATATTGAAAACATGGTCACAATGTAGAATAAAATTGTCTTTTACTTTAAGGATTTTAGTCTAGTGTGGGAGGCAGTCACGAAACCAAATAATGACAATATACCAACATAAATGCTGTGAGAGATATATGCCCTATCTCTTTTTCTCTACAGCCATATAAGATGAGGCAGGCTTTATTAATATTCTCATTGAATAGATGAAAACTCTATAGGCCATAGCAATTATAGCAACAAGCAAAGTGGAAGGAAAACAAAAAAATTAGATAATTTTAGGTATAATTTTTTTGATCTTTAAAAATACTTTTTTTAGTCTTAAGGACAGTAGATCGTACGCACTAAATTGTAAGGTAGTATTTTATAAGTTATATTGTAGAATGTTTTTTGTTGGAAGAATTTGTCATTATTGTTCAACCTATAAGAATTTATTAAATACCCACTCTCGGCCAAATTTAGGCATCATAAGGCCTTCAGGATTAGATCCATTACCATTACCATTCTTAATTAAATGGTGTTACAGTGTAACAGTGGGAAAATTTTACCTTCCCTCTGATTAGATATATTGTTGGGAATTGTCCAACCTATTGTAAGCAAATGTGGGCGAATGCAAAGAATTGACTTAGAATGAGATTAAAGCTGTGTTTAGATTCCAGCTTGGCCCCATTCTAGTTTTGTGAAGTTCAGCAATTTCTCTGGTCTCTCTGTTTTCTTGCCTTTTTAATTGGAATGATAATACCTATGTAGCAGCGTTGAAAGTGAAATGTGTTATGAAACATGCCATTTGTAGTACCTGCCTCATAGGAAGCTTCTTTCAATTATTTTATAGCACTTAAATCACCTGCATATATTACTAAAATCTCAGAACTATACCTTGCCTTGATTAACGAAAAATATGGTTCCTGTCTTCAGATACCTTGCATTTAATAAATTAGATGGAAGAATCTAATACATATGAAGTAGAAAACAAATAGGCAAGTCACATAAGCGACTTAGATTTCAACTTCTTATAATATGGGTTAAAACTGCCTGCTGCCAGATTTGGGGAAATAGTTTACTGCATTTTTTTTTTTCTTTTCCATCCTCTGAACTGAGGAATAGGCCTCAGGGTCAGGGAATCCAAGTTATCAATTCTAATTTCTGAACTAGCTGACTGTGATAAAACAGACTTCCTCTTCCTTGCTAATCAGTCTAGACTCTGGCCCCTATATGCACATAGTTGGTACTGCCACCCAGCTACTTCCTCACAGCGTCCTGAGAGCTGCAGGTGGAGAGCACAAGTGGGCATTAACCTTTCATTCCTTCTCCTTTCTCCCTTCTCCCTGGGGAAGCTTGCATCAATGGGTATCAGATTTTTGTGTTTTAACCAAGCAGATGCATCACTCCTGTTCACATGAGGAGAAACTTCCTAGAGGTAGAGAATAAGCAATTATTTCTATTGACAGTTGGCTGCCAGGTGTTTAAGAAGAGATAGGGAGATTTTCACCCTACAAATAGCGGGTAGAAGTGTGAGTAAAACTTAAAAGAGGATGTATATAACCCATTGAGCACACACCTGCCAATATAGTCCCTGCATAGCAAAAGGTCTCTCATTTCTAGGGAAGAGGGCATGACTGGGGCCTGCAGTAACTCTAAAGGCTTCGGAGAACTATTACTATCAAATGACAAGTTGTACTTTGACAAAAACGTCAAAACACTTCACTTCTCTACATCTGTGATTCACCCAGGGGCCTTTAGGGTCAATTTTAAACTGAAGTTCAGAGGTAATATTGTGTTGGCTCTCATGGTAGTGACCGGACTTTTACCCTCACATTATCAGGTGGCTGCACTCCCTCCACAAACACTGAGTGCTTCCCCCTCATCAGTCTTGCATTTGTGTAGGACTATCCCATGACTGAATCATCAGAACTGTTTTTACTTATGTGTGTAGAACCGCTGAACATCTATTTTATTCTCATTTCCCATTGCCTCCTTTAAATGCCTTGATTCTTTTTTTTAATATATTTTATTGATTTTTTACAGAGAGGAAGGGAGAGAGATAGCAAGTCAGAAACATCGATGAGAGAGAGACATCGATCATCTGCCTCCTGCATGCCCCACAGTGGAGATGTGCCCGCAAGCAAGGTACATGCCCCTGACCGGAATCGAACCTGGGACCTTTCAGTCCACAAGCCAAGCCTCTATCCACTGAGCCAAACCGGTTTCGGCTAAATGCCTTGATTCTTAATTAGAATAGCAGAAGGCTAGAAGGAGCACGTCCCTGAGTGTTTAGACCCATTTTAAAGTTACACGGAGTCTGTCTGAAACAGGTGACCTCACTGTTTTTTCTGATTGCAAAGCAGAATAGATCTGAACTGTGTCTCATCTAAGAGATGATTCTCAGCATCTGGCTTGCTCAGCCTTTCAAGGTCTGCTTCACACCATGACTTCACAGACTATTAACAGAAGGTAAAGATGAGGTTATTTGCTACTGTTGTTTGCTTTGTTTTTAATAGAGAAAAACAAAACAAAAACAAAAACAAACAAACAAACAAGAACAAGCCAAGTATAATGGTGCAGTTGAATGTACACTGAGTGGCCAGATTATTATGATCTCTGAACGCATAATAATCTGGCCACTCAGTATATAGGCTATATAATAAAAGGCTAATATGCAAATTGTCCCCTTGTCCCCTCAACCAGGAGTTTGACCAGCAGGCAATTCAGCCAACTGCCCATGTCCCCTCTGGACCCTACCCATGCACAAATTCATGCACCAGGCGACTATATATATACACATACATATACACACATACATACACACACTAAGTAGCCAGATTATTATGCACTCAGAGATCATAATAATCTGGCCACTCAGTGTATAAAACACAGCTACCCTGAAGATCCTGACAGTAAGGAATGGGACCTGATCAGGTCTTTCACATGAATGTTGCTGAGTTGCTCTGGGTCTCAAGACTGTGTGCAAATGTAGCTGTGTCCACTTCAGAGTGTTGGCTGCCTTGATCAAAAGCAACGTAGGCATCTCAAAGAGTTTTCAGTTTCTGTGTTGACAAATGCTGAAAACTCAGCCTTTAAAGTACAGATATTACTAGTGTCCTAACTGTTTCTGCTCTTAATTGCTAATTATACAATCTGTTTAAAAGCTAGCGATATGACTCTCAGTTTTGTAAATGTCTTCGCAGCTGCCTATACATTCAAATTAAAGCCCAATGCAGCTGTGGCAGACGTAATTTTATATCATTCCCTGGAAGGATGAATTCTATTCTTATAGTGGCCTGAAAGTCTTCCTGTCCACTCTTCCAAAATCCATTACTGTTTGGTTGTTTGCATCCTAGACAGCGTGACTCCTCATTCCAGGTGAAGGGAGAAATTGCCATTTCACTGTTCCTTGCTCACTTAATGTGAGATACAAAAGCCTTTTAAAAATTTCATCTCCTCTTGGAAAGTGTTTTAAAATATCTAACTCCTTTCCCTTGGCATCCATCTGTAAATGTATATTTAGCTCTTTAAAATTCATTGCCCATGCAGAGTATGAGGAAATTTTTTTCTTGCATTTCATTGAGGGCAAAGCTGCTTTTAGACCTCTGATGCATTTATGTAATAAAAATTAGCATTTTTGTAGTACCTCAAATAACCCAGGAGTCAGTGGAATTTACCAAGACATTGGGGTCATGATAAATGGACTTGAACCCTAATCATATGACTGACACCATTTCCAAGATTTTTGCCAGTTCATGGAGAATTTACTTTCTCGTGGTCACTATTGACATAGGAATTCTGTTTCTATGAATCTTGTCTCTGTTTCCCGACACGGTCAATGCAAATGTAAAGCACAGCTTTTTTCTTGGTTTCCATCAAACATGCCACACACCCTATGAAGACATAGTAAACTTTATTCAGACTTGGTATTCACAAAAATATGGAGGAGGAATTTGAATTTTCAACATGGCTGAGATTTCAATTTCAACATTAGATATCCCACTCTAAAATGTGCACTAGCCATCCATCTCTGGAACATTCCTATAGACTTTTATCCCAAGTCATGCTGGCTGCTTTTTCCTCTCCCTCCTCCTATTTTTCAAATGTCTTTGCAGCTGCCTGTACATTCAAATTAAATATAATAAATATAATAAATATAATAAATATAATAAAAGGCTAATATGCATCCAGAACTGTACCGAGAACTGCAAATCATTCACCTTATGCTATGTAGATTTATTTGGCTCTCTTCAGTGTTGATTCTCAAGTCTTCAGATACAAAAAACCCATGGAGATACTCAGAAATATAAAATATATTTCTACTTGACAGACTATTTCTTAATGGGAGGGGAATTTGTAGTTATAAAGACTTGTTTTTCTCTGCAGTTACACTTGCATCAACTATTTGTTGTGAGCCCTTTTATTTATTGAAATATTCATTTAATGCTTACTATGTAGCAAGTTTCAAGTAAGCACTTGTTTCTGGGATAAATTTGCACCTGTAATATAAGGCAATATAACATAGTGGAGGAAAGGTTTGGGAATAGAGGAATTTGATTCTGGTTCTGTTTCATTTATCCTTCTACTTACTCATTCTAAAAATTATTGTTGTAGCCTACTTTGGATCAGAAATAAACGAGGTACAGTGATATTGAAATTATTTATACATGTCTCCTTGGAGTAGACAGCCATATGGACAAAAACTTGTAATGTGCCGAAACCCGTTTGGCTCAGTGGATAGAGCGTCAGCCTACGGACTGAAAGTTCCCGGGTTCGATTCCGGTCAAGGGCATGTATCCTGGTTGTGGGCACATCCCCAGTAGGGGGCGTGCAGGAGGCGGCTGATCGATGTCTCTCTCTCATCATCGATGTTTCCACCTCTCTATCCCTCTCCCTTCCTCTCTGTAAAAAATCAATAAAAATATATTTAAAAAAACACACAACTTGTATGTAGTTCTTTAAGTATAAAAGTGAATAGCTGTGTGATCTTGGGTATGTTTCTAGTCCTCCATTTCTCCAACATAAACTGAGGATACTAATCATACCCGTTTCAAGTGTCTTTTGTGTGGACTAAATAGATGGAGCACAGGCAACGATTAGTACATGGCTTGACACATATAAGAGCTCAACAAGCATTATTATAAGTGGATGCCCAGAGAGGGAAAGTAGCTTACTCACGTTCATGTGCTTGGAAGCACTCAAGCAACTTACTGGGTTTGAGGTATAAACACAAAGTGGCGAGAGCAGAGGAAAAGATAGCATTCCCCTAGAGACCGCATTTAAATAGACGTAGAGGATACATGAGAGTTTGGTAATAGACGAAGCAGAGAATGATGTTCTAGTAAGTTGTGAAAATGTAAATTGCAAGAGAGTGAATGAGGTGGATGAGGTGGGAAAGAATGATCTTTTCTTCGTCTATTACCAAACTCTCATGTATCCTCTACGCTGTACCGTATTAGGAGAGGTCGACTCCCTGCTTTAACACAAATCCCCCAATTCCCAATAGCTTTCTTTTTATTATTTCATTTTAAAAGATGATGAAAAACATATAACATACAATTTTTCATCTTTTTTTCCCATTATAGTTCACACTCAATATTATTCTGTATTAGTTTCAGGTGCATAACATAGTGGTTAGACAATCATATTTTACAGAGTGAATAGCTTTCTAAATATACCTTTCTTTCTCATTCACTTTCAAGTTCAGGAACGTTAGCAGCATGAGTAGGGGTGAAGATTTCCTTAGGTAGACATTTAAAGAAACAGATGATTCCACAAAGGCACTGCTCCTCTTCGCCAGGAGCTGAAGGCGAATTGTGTGGGTGGCTTTAAAGGTCATAGGAAGCGGAGCACATCACATCTAACCATATTCTCTTGGCCAGAACATAGTCACGTGGCCCCATCTAACCACAGGAGAGGCTGATAAATGTTTTCACCTCCAAGAAGGAAACATAAGGATGGTTTGATGAGTCCCTAATATTGTTGTTGCTACCTTTACTCATTTCTGTTATGTGTTTTATGTTAGCTTCTCTAAAACACAGTTTAATCATGTGGAGCATGAGGATAAGGAAAGACGTGTTTTTGTAAGGATTAAAACATTGTTCAGGGAAAGTTCTTTTAGAATACCTGTCATGTGTTAGTGATTATTATTATATGAGTACTAGAGGCTCAGTGCACGAAATTCATGCATGGGAGGGGGTGTCCCTCAGTGCAGCCTGCATCCTCTCAATCTTGCACCCCTTGAGGGATGTCTGACTGCCTTCTCACAATCCAGGACTGCTGGCCTCCAACTGCTCACCTGCCTGCCTTTCTGATTGCCCCTAACTGCTTCTGCTTGCCAGCCTGATCACACCCTAACCACTTCCCTGCCAGCCTGATTGATGCTTAACTGCTCCCCTGCCAGCCTGTTTGGCCCTAACTGTCCTACCTTGTAGGCCTGGTCACCCATAACTGCCCTCCCCTGCAGGCCTGGTCCCCCTCAAATGTTATCCCCTAAAGGCTTGTGTCCCCCCTGAATTGCCCTTTAATGCAGGCCTGGTGACCTCCAACTTCCCTCCTCAGATGGCCTGATCACCCCTAATTGCTCTCCCTTGCAGGCCTGGTCCCTCTCACTGCCCTCTCCTGCTAGCTATCTTGTGGTGACCATCTTATGTCCACATGGGGGCAGCCATTTTGTGTATTGGAGTGATGGTCAATCTGCATATTACTCTTTTATTAGATAGGATAGAGGCCTGGTGCATGGGTGGGGGCCAGCTGGTTTGCCCTGAAGGGTGTTCTGGATCAGGTTGGTGGTTCCCTTGGGATGTGAGGTGGCCTGAGACAGGGGCCTGTGGTGGTTTGCAGGCTGGCCATGCCCCCTGGTGACCCAAGTGGAGGCCCTCATATCTGGGATTTATTTACCTTCTACAATTGAAACTTTGTAGCCTGGAGTGGAGCCAAGCCTTCTGCTCGCTCTATGGTAGCAGCCATTTATGTTGGGATTTATTTATCTTCTATAATTGAAACTTTGTAGCCTGGAGTGGAGACCTGGGCCCACCAGGGTGTGTGGAAAGCTTGGTTCCCTCCATCCCTGGAGGCAACCCTAGCCTCCTGCTCTCATCAGCTCAGTGTTTTCCACCATTTTTGTTGGGATTTATTTATTTTCTATAATTGAAACTTTGTAGCCTTGAGTGGAACCTTGGGCTGGCCAGGGTGTGTGGAAAGCTTGGCTTCCTCCATAGCCAAGGAAACCCAAGCCTCCTGCCTGTTCTCTCTCTGGCCACAGCCATCTTGGGTGGGTTAATTTGCATACTTGTTCCTGATTGGCTGATGGCTATGGCTTGTGGGTATAGCTGAGTGATGGTTCATTTGCATGTTACTCTTTTATTATGTAGGATAAGTGCAGCTCAAAACAAAATGGATGATTTTCTTATAAGTATTTCTGAAAAAGTCCAAAGTGGCACATTTTATGACTAGCTCTTTGAACAATGGATGATGGATGAAAAAGTAGCCCTGATATGCTGTAGGAAGCTAAGCCAATGAGGCCCACATGTGTCTTGGACAGTAGAGAAATGATGGCTAACATTTGCAGACAGCCTTTTTCAATTGTGAAAATTTCATGCTCAGCTTTTGGCAAGAGAGGAGACAGTTCAGGAGTGGCAAACTGAGAGACAGTGACATTGCCAAAGGGTGACATGATGAGGCTGTGTTCCCCACTCCAACCAATATACTGAGAAGAAAAAGTTAACACACTTCAGTAGAAGTTTTCGCATTATCCTGCCTAAGTTTCAATCAGATTTGGAGCGTTGGGTAGTCTCTAAACTGATATTTTGGAGTACCAATGTGAGCGGCACTGATTGAAGGGAGATACACGTGATCCATTTCCAAACGGAGGAGTCTGACTTGTAGATAAAGTGAAGTCAAATGTGTGCTTGTTTTCTTTCTTATCAGAGCCCATGTTTACTTTCAACTAGTGAAGAGTTTAGTAAAAGTAAGTTTTCTCAATTTGCATTCATTGGCAGAAGTCAAAATAATAGAGGGAATTTACTCAGCGGGAGATTCACTGAAACTGTGGTGAATATTTACTTGCTTTCTGGTGTCAAAAATGGGTGGATAAATTTCATCTTTGTTAACACTTAATATTTCTTGTTATTAGTAAGAAAATGTTGTGACCCCAAGTAAATTAAATCAAGACAGTGCACAATTTCTTTGCAAACAATGAAATTGTTATGTTATTGAACTTTTGAAGTCAATGCGATTTTGTCAGGGTTATTTACCATTGATGAGGAAGTAACCTAATGAATCAATCTGAAGAATGCTCGTTAATTTTATCTCTAACAAGAGTGCTTGACAGCAGCAAGATGAATTACTGTGTTGAAATGCAAAAGCTATGTGGATTTATGTTAAATGATTTATTTCAGTGTTTTAATATTTGTGTTTAATAAAGAAAATTATTTCTCTGAATGAATTCTCATTGGCCTCTGAACATTTTGAATTTATGACTTGAAAGCAACTTCAAGTTAAAGATATGTTGGGATTTTGTCAGTGCCTGTTGGGTATGAAAATGTTATCTGATGATGCCCAGCTGGCATGGTTCAGTGGTTGAACTTCTACCTCTAAACCAGGTCACAGGTCTATTTCTGATCAGAGCACATGCCTGGGTTGTGGGTTTGATCCCCAGTGTGGGGCATGCAGGAGGCAACCTATCAATTATTTCATTTCATCATTGATCTCTTTCCTACTCTGAAATCAATAAAAATATATGTTTAAAACATTTTTACCTGATGGAACATGACATAATTAGGCAGGCCAACATACCTGCTTCTCAGCTCAATCTCAAACTGGATCATGCCCCTTTATTCTTGTCTGTGTTTCCAAACTAAGTTTCCTATACTTTCCATTTTGAAGACATTAGGCTACTTTTTATTTCATTTAAAGCTCTGAATTGTTTCCACTGTGCACTTCCTAAGAATTCCCAGGTTGTAATTTTCCCTTTTACTGTAGAATGTAATACTTTCTAACTTGTAGATATGCATCTGTTTTTGGTACCACAACCTTTGTTTAGATATTATATCTTATTCACTTATGTACCTATGTGTCTTTGCACATTTTTGAACTCTCAATGAATGGCATTCCCATAGCTAAGTCAATGCAGCATCTATTATAATCAGTGCTATGTTTCTCTACTTTTTGAGGTGAAAGATGCAAATAAGGGGGAGTGAGAGAGTATTTTCTAACTCTTAAACTCATGGTAGGAGATCAACCTTTTTTTTAAAAAAAAAAAGATCCTGATAAGTTACAGGATAAATAGAAATATAGGATTGCACTATAGGGAACATGCTATAACTATCAATTATCCCACAAGTAAGAGGAGAGTAAGAGTACTAGTAAAGATATGTTTGTGAATGCAACTTTTGCATAGCTGGCACTTTACCTTACCATTAGATGCTATTGCTATAAGCAAAATTGGATGTACTGTGAAGCTAATTAAGAGCCATTCAGTCTTACAGGTCCTTGCCAAATGTACTATATATAGTACACTTTTTAAAAAGAATTCTTCAAATGTGTAAGTTTTAGGTTCTACAAAATATGAATCCACTCCTACTGATTAGCCCCATTTTATAGATGAGAAAGACTAAAAGATTATGACAAAATCAGAATTCCAGAGTAATATAGTGAGAGCAAAAATGGAAACAAAACACTGCTCTGAGCCTTCTTCATTTCCAAGAGAGAGATAGAATTGATATCAATTTATTTGGCTTAGAGTCTAACTTAATCTGAAAACATGTCATGTTCCAGAATCTATATCAAATTATTTGGCTTAGAGTCAAATTTAATTTCAAAGCATGTCATGTAATCTGTTTATTTAGAAAATATTTTGAGACATTAATAGGTCGCTTAGCTGTCAAAAGTATTTAAATAAAAATGGTATGGGCAAAATAATTATAAAACTATTAAAAGGTCCTTCTGTGGCCTATTAGGAAATGTGCTTCATTCTTTTCCTATGCATAGAACATTCACACATGAACTTTTCCTGGTTGTCTTGGGAATTTTATTTTTTATAATTACATATGTATGAACACTTTTAACAGAAAATAAGGTCGGTTTCAACTTAAGCAAATCCCTATACCCAAAACCTAGGGCTAGCATGAAAAGTTGAGACAGGGATCATTGCTAGCCCTAGGTGATATTAGTGTCAATTTAGAGAACTTCATACCTAAAAAAGTGTCTCTGATGATTACTAAATCCTGCCAAGAAGAGAGTAGGTTAATAATTTATAAGCCATAATCAAGACAGCCCTTTTCTGTTTATAAATTATGTATAGTTATCTGCCTTCTTTTCTTGTTTATTTAATCAATTTAATTCTTATATAGTACTGCTGAAATTTTACTTAGTTGGCACGGAATCATTTGCTATCTTTAGTTTGCATTGAAGAAGGGAAATTTTAGTGAGACCCTTTCATTCAGTCAACACATCTTTAACTACTAAATATCTGTTGCTAAGCATATAGGATAGAAATAAAATAGAAAAAGAAAAATCCCTGTACTCATGGAAGTCATTTACTAGCAGAAAGAGATAGACCAAACAAATAAACAATTAAAATAAAGTATGGGAAATAGGCAGGCAGTGACATCCGGGCGATTCTCTTTCAAATATTGGCTTCTTTGGTATTATATTTGACATATGGAAGTGTCTGAGGTAAGAATGTTCTAGGTGGAGAGAACGGCAAGAATTAAGGCAAAGAGGAAAAGATAGGAGGTAGAGTTGGGGAGGTAGCTGAGTGAAACAGGAAGCCATCAGATTTGGAACGAAGGAATAATAATAGGATCTAACAGGATCTGATTTTTAATGTGATAATTTTCGGTGCTTCACTCAGGACAGACTAAAGGGAGGCAAGGATTGATTCAGGGAGACTAGAGGCCCTCGCAATAGATGATGTGGACTTGGACTAGTATAATAACCGCAGAGGTAATACAAAATATATCAAATATTAATCAGATGTTTTTGCCCTAGGAAATGGAAAATGTAGTTGTCATTTACAGAGATATGTAAGATTTTAAGGGGACCAATTTTCTGGCATGTCGGGGTAAGATGAGGATGCAAATTAGAAATTGGCGGTACTCATGTTAAAGTTCAGATGTCTCAAATGTAAGTGTAGTCTCTATTATCCTTGATTCAAGTCCTATGATATTGAACATTGTATTTTTTTTTCTAATCCTCAGCAGAGGGTTATTTTTTTCATTGACTTTTAGAGAGAGTGGAAGGGAGAGGTAGAGACAGAGAGAAACATCAATGTGAGAGAGACACATCAATTGGTTGTCTCCCAAATACCCCTGACCAGGGCCGAGAGCCTGCAACTGAGGCATGTGCCCTTGACCATAATCAAACCTGGGACCCTTTAGTCTGCAGGCTGACACTCTATTCACTGAGCCAAATTGGCTAGGGGCATTAGCTTTCTATTAACCTTACAAATCCTCAAATCATAAACCCTTTATCATCATGTTAAATATTTACTCTGAATTATTTTTGGACCAAATTTCTTATTACTTTTTGTTTTTATGCTTTTCTCATGGCTCTTCAAAATGCATTTCTTTTCCCAATGGCAGTAAGAATAGGCACTCTTAATTTTAAAATGGTATGAAACATTCAAATTTCATTAATGTTTGTGATGCTCTTTATTATATTACTTTTTCAATATTATTTTCATACATTATTTTAGGAATCCCCATAAATATGTATAAAGGACACTAATAATCCTAAGTAATGCCACTATGCAGAGGTAACCATTGTTTTCTTTTATATATTCTGGTCACTACATATTTCATTCATAACTCATACTTTTCTTTTTTTATATTTATTTTTATTTTTTTAAATTTTTATACATATCTCCCATTGCCCCCCCTCCCTCCCAGGCATACCCCAACCCCTCATACTTTTCTTATTGTGCAGTTATTATATGCTAGGGACTGTACTAAATGCTTTATATGGATTGACTGGTTTAAGTCACATTAACAATCCTTCACCAGTCAGCATTCTTACTTGAAATAAAAACAAAAACAAACTAGCTGGTTCAAACATTAAAAAAAAACACACAAATATATTAAACTATATTAACTTTAAGATTCCCCCAAAATGTTGGAGAACCAATCTGTGATACAGACATGAAAGTACCTAAAATTTCAGCACATATTTGGTCTGTTGGGAACATCACCATTGTGCCTGATAATCTCAGGCAATGCATTTTGCTCACCAATTTTCTTAGCGCTGGGCCTCTGACAGGTTTGGATGTGCTTTCCAATGAGACCCATTGATGGTAAATAGTCATCAAATAGAGGAAGTATATCAAAACTAAAAATGGATCTCCCATTTGACTCTGTAATCCCACTCTTAGGAATTTATCCTAAGAAATTATAAACACCCATCAGAAAGGATTTATGCACCCCTATGTTCATAGCAGCACAATTTACAATAGCTACAATTTGGAAACAGCCTAGGTGCCCGTCAGCAGATGAGTGGATCAGAAAACTGTGGTACATCTACACAATGGAATTCTATGCTGACATCAAAAAGAAGGAATTCTTACCATTTGCAGCAACCTGGTTGGAACTGGAGAACCTTATGCTTAGTGAAATAAGCCAGTCAATGAAGGAGAAGCATCACATGATCTCACTCATTTGTGGATAATAAAGAACATTATAAACTGATTAACAAAAGGATAGATACAGAGGCAGTAAAGCTTCAAACAGACTGTGAAATTACAGCAGGAAGATTAAAGTTAGGTGAGGTAGATAAGAGATCAATCAAAGGACTTGAATGCATGCATATAAGCAGAACCAATGAACATAGACACTGGGTGTGGGAACCTCTTTCCACGTCCTGCGTGGTTCAGGGTTCCCGGTTCAGGGTTCGGGTTCTGAAGGAGGCCGCACGCCAACGAAATGAGAGACTAGAAAACATTAATTTGATGATATTGGGGGGCCAGGCGGGAGCCTTCCTCTAGTGGGAAGGACTGCCATTTGCTCTGGCATTTTTCTCCCTTTTATTAAGGCTTTGGGACACACTCCTAGCCTTTAGGCAGGAAATAACAGAAATTAACATGATACAAACAGATAATTTCAACTAAACAATGAGTAATCAGCTCTGACCTTTCAGAGCAATTAAGGTTGGCCAGCCCTCTGGCCTCCTGTTTACATCCATTTAGTGAGGACAATATTTGGTTTCTGACAACTGAGGGCTTGGGGTATGCCTGGGAGGGAGGGGGGGCAATGGGGAGATATGTATAAAAAATTAATAAAAATTAAAAAAAAAAAGTTCTGGGATACCAAAAATATTCACTTTTAGAACAGTACACCTTTGAGGCACTCCGATACCAGTATATTACTTTTTTTATATATTTAAAACACCAAATAGCAACAACACAAGTGATAGATGCTAACACAATAAAACTAGCCCTTGATAAGCAAGTGAAGGGAAAAGCAAAGCCTGATTCATTGTCTCTCCAAGAGGCTAATCCGAATACTCAACGATTCTTACGTTTGCACTAGGAGCTCCAGGAGATTTCCATTCCTCCTGTAATTCTATCAAAATCTATCTCAATTGCCGAGACTGGTTTGGCTCAGTGGATAGAGTGTCAGCCTGCGGACTGAAAGGTCCCGGGTTCGATTCCGGTTGGAGGCATGTGAAAAATCAATAAAATATATTTTTAAAAAAATCTATCTCAATTAATTACATTGGGAAGACTGCCACCAACAATTAACCCATGTAGTAAAGAAAGGGGAAAGGATACCAACAAACAGTTGGTCTATCCCAGGTTCCAGTATGAAATCTGTGCTGGCACAGCTGGTGGAAAATACCTCCATTGCTCACAGGTATCGATAACACATAGTTACTAAACACAGACGTCAAAATGAACAAGCAGTGAAATGGCTCCTATTTCTAGCTCTGAAATTCGACTCATTGCTTATTTTTTCTGTGACCCTGGTTAAACTACTTAATCTCTCTGACTCTCGGTTTCTTCTTCTACAAAATGGAGATATTGATAATAGTTGGGATCATTTGAGATAATGCTTGCGCCTTCTTTTACATGTGATCTATTTCTGATATATCTGTTTATCTGATTAAGTCTGAGATGGACGATGGTTGGCTGCTCTTACCGGTAAATTGGGAATATAACAGTAATAATGTAGCAAAGTCTCAACATAGAACTTGTAATGTACTTTGTATTAGATAGCTTTAGCAGAAGGAGGTGATGCCTGTGAAAATAAGAAAACAAATAGAAGAAAAATAATTTTCTAAAGGAAAAATGAAAAGATATCATTTATTTAGTATCTATTGTATTTGTGTTGCATATGATGATACAGCAACTTGGGAATGACCATAGGTTGACATAACACAAACATTGCAATAATAGTTATATATAATGATTACCAAATATCTATTATATCCTAGGTACTACAATAGAAATATTTCATATATGTCACATAATTTACACTACAATTTTTGCAAGTTATGAAACTGAAGATCAAACAATATAAGTACATTGTCTCCAAATACACAACTTTAAATGGCCATCTGACTTCTATATTGTCATGCTAAATCAGGCACGTACTCAACAAACATGTAATCTTTACTTTTTGCCATAATGCATTTCTGCAAACTTCAAAGCAAAGGAAATCATTGTTAAGTGAATTCTATTTTCCCAAAGGAACATGCTATTATTGGAGGTTGTACTCTTAACCAATAATTTGACATTGAATACATTATATATATGATCAACAGCATCTCATAAGAGCAAAGGTATCAAGACCATAAAAAGTGCTGTCTAATAGATATGAATTATATATGTGATGAGAAATAATGTTGTTTATTTTTTTTTTGAACTTAAAAAGGGTTTTGGAGAACATTTTGGATGGATTTTTCTCTTAAAGAAACTCTCTTGGGGAGGAAACCTACTTTAAAACTTCCCTTTCTCTTTCTCTCTTGAAAAATGTCTTTTGTCTGCAGAGTGATTTGGAATTATTCCATTGACTATTCTCTTTAAAAATTGCTATTATAGCACCTCGTATTGCAGGAAAAAAAGAAAGAAAGAAAGAAAGAAAGAAAGAAAGAAAGAAAGAAAGAAAGAAAGAAAGAAAGAAAGAAAGAAAGAGAGAAAGAAAGAACTTTGAAGTGATTCAGAAAACCTGCATTCTGGCTTCATATCTATTAGTAGTTATCTGTATGATCCAAACAATGAAGCTTCTTCCTTATGCTTCAGTTTCTTTATCTCTGTGAATACACTAGATAAGGTGAATTTGAAAGGTCCTGCAGGGCTATAACTTTCTAGAACCTGATAATAGTGTACCCAATCCTTTAAAATAATGTTTATTTGAACTTTTAAATCTTTATTGTTGAAAGTATTACATATGTCTCCCCTTTTCCCTCCATTGATCCCTTTCTAACCTGGCCCTGCCTCCTATCCCAGGTCTTCATCAACCTATTATCTATGTCCATGGGCTATGCATATATACATACAAATTCTCTGGTTGATCTCTTTCCTCCCACCAACCCACCACACCTTCCTTCCAAGATTCAATAGTTAATTTTGTTCATTGGATTTCACATAAGAGTGAGATAATTTAATGCTTGTCTTTCTCTGACTGGCTTATTTTGCTAAGTAAAATAAGTAAGATGCAAAAAGTAAAAGCCTGTATGATATCATTTATACATGGGAACTTAAAATGTGGAATCTCAAAATGTTAAAAAGCTGGTCATTTGATTTTGAAGTGATCAGCATAATAAGATTATGTTCCTTAGATTCTATTGCTGTTTGATAGTTTCTGTTAATGCACCTAAAATATATGAAAAAATTATAAATTTGGAATGGACCATAGAGGATGCCTAGTGCAATGAAGCCCTACACTGAATGATCATTCAAGCTTCTAGGGTAGCCTTAAAAATTACAACTTTAGCCGAGACCGGTTTGGCTCAGTGGATAGAGCATCAGCCTGCGGACTGAAAGGTCCCAGGTTCAATTCCGGTTGGGGGCATTTGTTGGTTGCAGGCACATCTCCAGTGTGGGGCGTGCAGGAGTTGGCTGATCGATGTCTCTCTCTCATCGATGTTTCTGACTTTCTATCCTTCTCCCTTCCTCTCTGTGAAAAAATCAATAAAATATATTTTTAAAAAATTACAACTTTTTGAGCCCAGAATGTGGGTATTATGATTTAATATATGAAGTACGGATGCTAAGAGTCTGTATGTTTAAAACTATCCCTGGAATATTAACAACTAGTTATGATTGGTAAATCTTGAACCACTTAAATCTCTCTTTCTATGGACTAGAAACCTGTTGTGAAGAGCTAAAGATTGAGGTTACAAATCAGGATATTGAACAATGTTGTCCTGATACTTAATTTTTTTTCTTTCTATACCATGTGGCAAAAAGAATTATTAGAATTAGTGGTACTTTCTGTAAGCCAGGACCCTTTCAGGTGGTATTCTGCCCATCCATACTAAACTCAGGTTTATGTTCTCATGGACATACATGATGTGGGCCTTTTAATAGAGACAATATTGCACACTACTACATTGTCAGGTTGTTATTAGTATAAACTTACATGAGTCAGGCTGTCACATAAAACTGGAACAAAATGACAAGGAGAATCTAGATGTAAAGTAAAGTCAAAAGAATCAGGAATGGCTTGGAAGTCAGTGCAAGATACCAGAAGGCAAAGTCTGGAAGCATTTTTTTGGATATTCCCTTGGTACTCTTATTGTGGTCACATATTCCTAGTTATGGCAAAATGACACAGGAACCACTTGAGGTTCAAGGCAGTATAAGTAGACTATTAGCTTCCTGCTTGAATTTCTTTTCAACCAAGGAAAGAGTGCATTGATATATATATAGTTACTAAGATATTATAAAGTTAATTAGCAGAAAGTTGCTCTCATGACTGCAGAGTGATTTGGAATTATTCCATTGACTATTCTCTTTAAAAAATGCTATTACAGCACCTCTTATTGCAGGAAAAAAGGAAGAAAGAAAATAACTTTGAAGTGATGCAGAAAACCGGCATTCTGGCTTCATCTCTGTTAGCAGTTATCTGCATGATCCAAACAGTGAAGCTTCTTCCTTGTGCTTCAGTTTCTCTGTCTCTGTGAATACACTAGATAAGGTGAATTTGAAAGGTCCTGCAGGGCTATAACTTTAAATTATAAATATACCTACCTGTTAAGTATAATACAAATATTAAGGTAAAGTATTTAATAAAAATCATATTCAAGCTCATAATTTGAGAAAAAAAAACACCTTAATCTTGCAGTTGTAGGCAGCTATTTCATGCATAAAAGAAATATTTCTCCATTTTTAGTTCTGGTTCAAATCCTTCTGTGATAGTTGCTTCTTGTTTAAGCTCCCATCTACAATGGATTGTATTATTTTTATTAATTTTGAAATGTTTGAATATTTAGGGCCTGGTAATTGCGAGATTCGGCTTGTAATACTAACTTTGCCATGAACCAAGTCTGTGACCTTACAAATGTCTGTTTTCTCCGTAGTGGTCCTAGTAAGAGATGCTCTTAAAGGGCCCTTCACATGTGAGAGTCAGTGAGTGTGAAAGATGGAGGTGGAGATACAAATAAAATAGCAGGTTATATGTGTGAGAGGTAATGTAGAATTGGGACTGATACTAGTACATCTTTGGGAATCAAGAAGAGAATGAACAGAGAGTGTCTGCCTATAATTTTCTTTCCCTTTCCTTCCTCCCACAAATATCTTTTCATCTCTATTCTGTTCTTGTATGATATGCCTACTAGTTCAAACTTTGTCCTAAGAATTATAATAAGATTTTGCTAGAGTTTTATATTTCAAACTAAAGATGTAGAAAGTTGTTGAGGCTTAAAATAAATTTTGACAACAGATGATTCCAAGTCCTCTGCTTCCTACTGATAGAGAAGGAAACCTAAAAGTTAGGTAAAAATGTGGAGAGTTACACTCATTGAAATAATGTGTCATCACAGTTAAACATGACAAAGCTATTCTGTTTCCTTCTTACAATATTTATTTACCGACTTATTCATAATCTTACTGTTAATTCTTTTTTCCAAAAGCTTAAGAAAGTTATTCAAAGGTGGCTGGTGTTGGGGTTTGGTTGGGGGGGGGGAGAGGAATGAGAAAAATTGTGTTTTCTTAAAGTTAAAATTTCTATGAAAATTCAGAGCATTTATGAGGAGAACAAGAAATTAGGAGCCCGGATAACCCTTCTAGAGCAATCAAAGGCATTGAGACTTCATTTATAGCAGCATTTCCAGTATAATTGAATGAATGTATAACATTTGAACCCTTCATTTAAAAATCATTTGAAAGCCAGAATATAATAATACAAAAGAAATGCTTGTGGGAAAAAAAAAACTCCTATGACATTTTATACTATAATAGCTATATATCTTGAAATACGTGTGTGCGCTTTATTTTGAATGCAGTATTCTCAAGCCATTGTTCAAGGAACAAATGATCACTGTGTGGTACATTGTTAAAAACAGATTTTGGAGTCAGAACATATTGAGTTAGAATTAATCTGCCACTTGGTAGTTATGCCAATTTGGGGAATTTACTAAATCCATAGTTTCCTTACTTGCTTCTTTTAAAGGTATAGTGAAATCTATTAAAATTATTTTATGAAGAGTATAGGTTATAAGGTAAGGAGGAAAGTGTTATTAGCTGCTTAGATCCTGAAAATTGCCTACATGAGCCAGTATCTCCAGTGTGATCCTTGATTTTCTCTCTAGAAGAAGGCTGCTATGATCATGGCTGAGATAGATGATTCTTTCAGAGCATCCACCTTGCAGAGCATGGCATGGATTAGTTATTCAACACATAGGATTGTTCATGGCTTACAAAATTAAGCTCTAGATGTTTGGAATAAAAGAGATAAAACTCACTATTTAGACTTTTACTGTTACACCTGAGTTTCTGTTCAGAATAAATGTGTCCTCAGCAATCAATCAGGATATTTATAGGCAATACAGATAGAGAGCTCATTCCTAAATGCCAGCTCTGACCCAACTTCAGCACACAATCTCTAAGAATTCAAGGCTGGTGCTTGTGATATATCTGCCATTTATGTGTGCTATGAAATTTTCTTTTCTTTTTCTGTTAAATACTTATATTTTGGCTTTATATCATTTCAGTAAAATATAATTTGGTTCAATCATATTCATCAATATCAGTAAAAAAAAAAAAAAAGTCCAGAAAAATTTTCCCTGAAGGTTCTTTCAGACAGTACCTTAAACTGGGCATTTAGAAATGGGGTCAGATGGATTTGAAATCGATTTCTTTCCATGTTCTCATTTGCAAATTTGGGTCTCTTCCTTACCTTGTGGGCTTGTCCCTCTTGTCCATGTTTCAGAGTATTGTACAGGCATTTAGGAATTTCATCTTTTCTTTCTGTCACCCCTAGAAAATTGGTTGCTGCAGCTGGCTACCCAGAAATCATTTTGATATCTCCTTTATCATTTGTTTCTTATAAGAAAAAATTACTGCCGAGACCGGTTTGGCTCAGTGGAGAGAGCGTCGGCCTTCGGACTGAAAGGTCCCGGGTTTGATTCAGGTCGGGGGCATGTACCTTGCTTGCGGGCACATCTCCAGTAGGGGGCGTGCAAGAGGCGGCTGATCGATGTCTCTCATCGATGTTTCTGACTTTCTATCCCTCTCCCTTCCTCTCTGTGAAAAATCAATAAAATATATTTTTTTTAAAAAAGAAAAAAAATACTTTTGACATTCATTTTAAGTTAGCTGTGTTTTTTTCTTTCAAGAACATGTCCCTCATTAAAAGCTATTAAATGTCAATAATACATGTCTTGGTAGCTAAGAAGTCTAGTATTGCCAGTAACTATGATGTCAGCCTTAAGTCACTGTGTAATACTTTTAAGAACTGACCTATTCTCTCATAGTCACATGATAACATATCTAGTTTTAAGTATATACATTTGGTCTAAACCCTTATAAGTTTCATCAAAATAGTGTCATAAATAGGTAAGGCACTAAAGGAGTGCTATTCATTGGTAGCATCTTATATGGATCAGGGACTGTCTTAATTATATTTATTTAATTCTTAAAATAGTCCTAAAATTAAACATCAATGTCATTATTTATCGAAGAAAGCAGAGAGTTTCAGCAACCTGTGCTAGGCTGGAGAGTATGGATTCATATTCAAGTAAGACTCCAATGCACCCAATTGACTACAACACTGATTTCCCAATGACCTGTACTCTTACCCTCTTTTCTACTTTTGTATTTTAATCACTATGTCAAGCTGAAATGCATTGTTTTGCTTAGTATATATACTTTTTAAAGTTAATGTCAGGCACAGAGAAATTCATATTCCTTATATCCTTTTGAAAAAGATATAATTCAAACTTACCAATGCACAGACTAAATTCTTCAAAAACACTCACAAATCTTACCCATGTCTCCATACTAAGAAAGGACTATAATTAAAATAGTGGTTAGCAATTCCTAGTCCAGTAGTCTAACAGATAGATATATCATAACTTTGGTGTTTCATTTTGGTTTTCATTGTGTTTAAATAATTTTGTTGACATTTATGAATTTAAAATGAGGGCAATTAAAAACATAATTAGCTCAGAGAAGCATTCACAAAATTAGTCCTTCATGCTTGATCTGAATGACCTGTTCACAGAGAAATATGTAAGTGCCATTTCAGAAGGGTAAGGTTTCAAGGTTTAAAGCTCCTTACACTGTGTACTGAGAAACAAAACTATGTGATTGTCTTAAAACTGAATCCCATCAAAAGAGACAAAATGATGAAGTATTTATAATTCCTCCTTAGGGAAGGAAAATATAACTCCCACCCCTAATACCTTATTATTATTTAGGTTATTTTTATTGAATCTATATATACTATGTACCAGGCATTATGCTAGGTATTTCATTTATATTCTACAAGGAGCCATGTGAGGAGATAATCATTAACCTCATATTTGTTGTCTCAGTAATTCTAAATTCTGAAACTTAGAGCATTTGTCATTCAGAAGTAATTAACCAACTAGTAAATGTTGGCAGTGACAGTCAAAATACATCCTCCTGACTCTTAAATTCTATGAGATTGTCACCAGATTGTAGCTGTTCCATTGAGATAAAGAGAGAAAGTGCTAGGAGATGTACTTGTTACACACAGCTTCTTAGGTTAAAGGAAAAGACACATGTAAAAGTTTGGAAATATGCTTACATTTTTATACTCAATCCTACCAGGAGGAATTAGTAAACAGATGCAGATATTCTTTGCTTGTTTTGTACTCTTTGCAGTGTCAGGAGATCTAGTTTAAAGTATTTAAAAGAAAGAACAACAATTTTGTCTCGGGAAAGAAAATGGAGAATTGCCTATTGTTTAAGAAGCTCACTCCCATAAAAACACATATAGTTAGGCCCTGAATATTTTCACTGATTTTGCATATGACTTTTCAAGGAAGGCTTGTCTATCCTAATGGATCATGTAATATTCTAACATTTTTATTAGCTATAGATAAATGAGTATTAAGTTCACATTACGTTAAAATTTTAAGTAAGTAATGTTATTTAATGTGAACTAACTAGTTGAGTCATATGCAATTGACCCTTGAAAAACACAAAGATTAGGGGCAACGACTACACACACACACACACACACACACACACACACACACACAGTCAAACATCAAATGTAAAGTGTTTGACTCCTCAAAATTTTAGTTGCCCCTTGGTATGTATGGGGAATTAGTTTTAGGACCCTTAATGGATACTAAACCTGAGGACACTCAAGTCCCCTATCTATATTATAAATAATTCTGTAATGCTGTAACGACCAAACGAGGAATGACGGAGTCTGCGGTCCCACTCTTGCAGGAGCACGGTGGGGTCTGGGGTCCCGTGGCGCAGTGGGTCTGAGGTCTAGTGTGATTTCATACACTGGGCCTCTAAGTATAAAATAATGTAGTTTAGTGCATACTATACAATAGAAAACAGTACAGGTATTTATTGAAAAAAAAATAACATAAGTTGACTAATACAGTTCAAACTTTGTTCAAGAGTCAAAAATATTCTTAATAGTATTTATTTATAAGTGTTCCTTATATTTTAGGAATATAGATCCACTATCTTTTAAACATGTAGCTATAATTTTTGCTTATAATTGTTAATGTTTGTTCATTTATTTTGTTTTAATTTTAATTATAGTTGCCTTATCTTATTATATAGTGTTTTGGTATTCAGTATAGTGATTCAAAATTTATATACCTTATAAAGTAATCACCATAATAAGTCTAGTACCCATGTGTCACTGTACATGGTTATTATAATATTATTGACTACTAGAGGCCTGATGCACAAAATTCATGTAAGAGGTTCGGCCCTCGCAGCTCCAGCTTCATCTGGAAGGTTGCCCGGAAGGTCGTTTGGCTGTCTAAACTAATTAGCATATTACGCTTTTATTATTATAGATATTCCCTATGGTGTGCATTACATCCCTGTCACTTATTTTATAAGTTAAATATTGTACTTAATCCCTTTTCCCTTTTCCAATTTTACCCATCCTCCCACCCCATTCCCTATGGTAATCATCATTTTGATCTCTGTATCTGAGTTGGTTTATGCATGGCTTTGTTTGTTTGCTTTTTCAGATTCCACATATAAGTGAAACAATATGATATTTGTCTTTCATTTCTGACTTATTTCGTGTAGCATAATACTCACTTGGTCCATCCATGTTGCAAATGTAACCATTTCATTCCTTTTTTATGACTGAGGGATATCCCATTGTATATGTATACCCCACATCTTCTTTATGCATTCTCTATCAATGGACACCTAATTTCATTTGTTTATGATTTTCCTTGCTAAAATGATTAATTATGAAGTCAAAATGATGTATCTTTTTCATTATTTAATTTGGCTTGGGCATTAGGCTTTCAAGGGCTTTTCGCATCCTTACAAATATTATTAAAACATTAACTAATATGTTCTCATACTCTAGTAGTTTAATATTTAAATTAAAAGTTTAATAGCTTTGGCTCTGGCTCGGTTTCCCAGTTGGTTAGAGAATCATCCTGATAGGCCAAGATCAGGGATGAGATCCCCAATCAGGTCACATACAAACAAGAGTCAACCAATGAATGCAAAAATAAGTGAAACAACAGCCCCGGTTGGGTGACTCAGTTGGTTGGGGCTTCATCTGTACACCAAAATCTTGAGGGGTTTGATCGTCAGTGGGAGTGCCTATGGGAGGCAACTGATGTTTCTCACATCGATGCTTTTCTCTCTCTCTCTCTCTGCCTCCTTCCTTCCCTCCCTTTATTCCTATCTCTCTCAAAATAAATAAAAAAAAAAAAACAGCCAAGACCGGTTTAGCTCAGTGGATAGAGCGTCGGCCTGCAGACTGAAAGGTCCCAGGTTCGATTCTGGTCAAGGACATGGACCTTGGTTGCGGGCACATCTCCAGTGTGGGGCATGCAGGAGGCAGCTTATCGATGTCTCTCTCTCATCGATGTTTCTGACTTTCTATCCCTCTCCCTTCCTCTCTGTGAAAAAATCAATAAAATATATTTTTTAAAAAAATCAAAAAACATACCCTT
Source organism: Lasiurus borealis (assembly GCA_004026805.1). NCBI lineage: Eukaryota > Metazoa > Chordata > Mammalia > Chiroptera > Vespertilionidae > Lasiurus > Lasiurus borealis. The sequence continues at coordinate 100,851 of PVJN01000841.1, forward strand.
GGGTGAGAATTAAGGAAAATAAATAGAACAGCAAATCTCTCCCTCTCTCTAAAATCAATAGAAACATGTAATGGATTTCATCAGATTTTGAAAATTAATACATGATCATTTTTAAATGTAAACAATATAAGAGAGCATAATGAAGAAAGTAAAAAGACCCCAAAATAATATAATTAAAAACTTAGATTATGTTTAAATTGCATTTTTATATGTATACTTAATCATACATTTGCTATGACTAAGTATGTGTGTACATGTATGTTTCTTGCTCTATATACTCTATGCATTCTTTCTTTCTTACTCCACAATGACAATATGTTGTGGTGCCTTTTTGTATTAATTAATAAAAATAGTCTTTATTATCATAAATGACTTCACAGTACAATATTTAATGGACTTACTCTAATAATTTATTATCCAGCTGTTTCCAATCTCTCATTATTTAAACAATTGTCCAACTAAATTATTTGTGTATGTGTTTGTATACCATTACCAACTTGTCATATTATTTCATTACAATGCATTTCTAGGCTTGAAATTATTAAACCAAAGATTATACAATTTATCATATTGATATATATTTGTAAAAGCTTCACTATAAATATTAAGCAATTTTCACATCTGTATAATTGTTACAAACCTGATACTTAGAAGCTTACATTTTATTCAAAATGTACTTAATTCCAGAGAAGTTAGCACACATATCCCAAGTGTAAGGTTAGATAAAGTTTTCAATTTGATTTGCTAAGAATACCAGTTTTTCTTTTTTTAAAGTGAAATGGCCACACAAAGTAGGAACAGATTCAGCATATTTTGATGGTTTCTCATGGCACTATCCAGTTGACAATTATACTTTATGCAATCATTGATCAGCTGCAGCCTGCATGAATCCTACTGGGGCATGTACCCTGATTGGGATTTGAACCAAGACCTCCTGATTCATAGTTCAATGCTCAACCACTGAGCAACCACAGTCTAGCAATACGTCTTCTTCATTTTTCAGGGAGACGAAGGGAGAATAAATGTAACAATGTATGTAAAAGACATGTACTCAGAAAACTATGAAACTAAAGAAAGAAATTGAAGAAGATACAAATAAGTGAAAGCTTATACCATTAAAATGTCCACATCACATAAGTTTTTAAAAACATGCCAATTGTGTATTTCATGGAACTATAACAAATATTCCAAAAATTATATGGAACCACACAAGGCCCCAATTAGCCACAGAAATGTTGAGAAAGAATAACAAAGTTTGAGGAACCATGATATCAGATATCAAACTATACTGCAAGGCCATAATAATAAAAATAACATTGTTCTGGCATAAATACTGAAATATATATCAATGGAAGAAAATAGAGAACCCAGAAATAAACCCATGCTGTAATGGTAAATTGCTATTTGAACATGAAGGCAAAAAAATATAATAAATGGTGTTGGGAAAATTGAACCAATACATGCCAAAAAATTAAATTAGACTACCTTCTTACATCATTTCCTAGAGTATAGTCAAAATGGGTTAAAAATTTAAACATTAGACTCAAAACCATAAAAATTCTAAAAGAAAGCATAGGTAGTAGAATTACCAACATTTCTTACACAATTATTTTTTTCTGATACATCTCCTTGGGCAAAAGAAACAAAGGAAAGATAAATGAGACTACATCACACACACACAAAAAAAATGTTTTCACAGCAAAGGAAACTAAAATTGCACATCAAACTAAAACTTTTACACAACAAAATGAAAAGACATTTCACATAAGGTGTTCACCAGGAATACATTTGATAACTGTTTAATTTCCAAAATATATCAAGAACTCAATACCAAGAAGACAAAAAATCCAATTAAAAACTGGGAAAACGACCTGAATAAACACTTCTCCATAGAGGACATGCAGATGGTCAATAGATATTTGAAACGATGCTCAATGTGACCAGTCATCAGAGAAATGCAAATTAAAATCACAATTAGATATTACCTCACAACTCTCATAACGGCTGTCATCAATAAAGCAACAAAGAAAAAGTGTTGGTAAAAATATGGAGAAGAGTGAACCCTCATGCACCATTGGTGGGAATGCAGATTGGCACAGGCACTATGAGAAATAGTATGGAGGCTCCTCAAAAATTTAAAAATTCATAGAGCTATCAGATGATATGGTAATTCTATCTCTGGTTATTTATTCAAAGAAAAGGAAAACACTAATTCAAAAAATATATACCGGCATGTTTATTATTTATATAATAATCTATATAATAAAAGGGTAATATGCAAATAGACTGAACGGCAGAACAATCAAACAACCAATCAAAGCTTAATGTGCTAATGATATGCTAAGGCTGCTCAACTGCTTGCAATAACATGCACTGACCACCAGGGGGCAGACAACTGGTTGATCAGTTGCTATGACGTCCACTGATCATCAGGGGGCAGATGCTCTGACAGGTAGGTTAGGTTGCTGCTGGGGTCTGAATAATAAAAATTGAGCGAGATGGGCCAGACACACCCTGGAGCCCTCCTTCAGTCCCTCCCTGACCCAATCCTGCACCAGCGGGGTCCCTCACCCTGGCCTGTTCCCTCTTGCAATCCAGGCCCCTTCAGAGGATGTCAGAGAGCTAGTTTCAACCTCATCCCACAGGCCATTCCCCTTGGGAGGGAGGGCGCCAGATGCAGGGCCCATGGCTGGCAAGTGCTTCTGTAGCAATGCCAGCCTCTCCTGATCTGGACAGTGGGGTTGGGATGGGCAGGAGCGGCAGGGAGGAGCTGCAGGCGGCTTTGGACAGAGGGTTTTGGCCAGATCCCTGCAAGCCACCCAGAGGGACCCAACCCATGCACAAATTCATGCCCTGGGCCTTTACTAATATTATAATGGCCTAGAAATGGAACTATCCTAAGTCTCCATCAATGTATGAATGGAGAAAGAAACTGTGGTATATAATATGCAATGTCATATTACTAAGTATAATAAATACTTAAATCTTACCCTTTGCTAAAAAATGGATGTATCTTAAGGGCATTATACTAAATGAGATAAGTCATACAGAGGAAGAGAAATACAATATGATCTTACTTTTATGTGGATTTAACCAGTTAATCGCCATGCATTCAAAATGGAAACAATTCCCACATGCCACAATATTTTAAATTTAATTTAAAAAATCAATTTGCAATGAATATTATAAAAATAAATATATTACAATTCTGGTATTCTTGAATATTTTCAGCTGAAAATTCTCACCAAAAATTATTTTAAAGTCAATCAGGGCTACTACTTAGGGAAAACATTTTTTTATAGACACATGTGGCTTGTGGGGAAGATCCTCAGCTTGTGTCTACAGATGCCTATAGCATGCAAATATACATTGAGTGGCCATATTATTATGATCTCTGAATGCATAATAGTCTGGCCACTCAGTGTATAGCCTATATAATAGAAGACTAATATGGAAGTGGTCCCCTCAACCAGGATTTCGACCAGCAGGCAGCCTGGCCAACTGCCTATGTCCCCTCCCCCTGGCTAGGCTGGCTGGACCCCACCCATGCACAAATTCACGCACTGTGTGTGTGTGTGTGTGTGTGTGTGTGTGTGTGTATACATACATACACACATACACTGAATGGCCAGATTATTATGCATTCAGAGATCATAATAATATGGCCACTCAGTGTATTTTCCGGCATATAAGATGACTGGGCATATAAGACGACCCCCAACTTTTCCAGTTAAACTATAGAGTTTGGGATATACCTGCCCTATAAGTTGACATCTGGTGTATAAGATGACCCTCGACTTTTGAGAAGATTTTCCTGTGTTAAAAAGTCGTTTTATATGCCAGAAAATATGGTACTAAGTTAATAGGTAGAATACAGATTTGTGGTTGCCAGAGATAGGATTTGGAAATGGGAGAAAAGTGTAAATTGTTTTTGGTTTTTATTTTAGTTGTCATTTTCTGTCTTAGTTATGACCATATGACCATTTAACTGATACTACAATCTTAGAAACTATTCCCAGTTCACAGACTGTGTTTACATAAGGGTATCAAGCCTGGCCCACAGATTAATGAAATAGGGCTGGACAACTGAACATCAGATTCGCATCAGGCCACTTGAGTTCTCCCTTTTGGAAGCTGGAACTGAGAATCAGTGACTGAGTCAATCATTGGTGGTTATCAAATTTAAGAATCACAGACTCATGGGTTGCAGCTTTACTTCCAGAGTATCCCTGATCAAACATGTGTGTTTGCTGAGAATTAACACACACACACACGCACAGACACACACTACATACTGCGAAAAATACAAACATAAATAAAATGTGAGTCCAGCTAGTAGGAAGATAAATAGTGGAGAAAATAAACAACATATAATTAAAATGCAATCTAGTGAGTGCCAAACTGGGAAGTAGGTGCTGTGTATTATAACCTCAACTGGCAAAGAGTCAGTATGTTAGTTGAATCTGAATGAATTGCTAGTGGATACAAGCAAAATAAAATGGAGAGAATGTATAGGCTGAGAAGAGAAGGTAGCTTGGAACCAGATCTTGGAATAAATCCAAGGATATCATGGATTAGGTAAATTGGCAAAGGAAATGTGAATGAAAGAACAAAGAGATGGTGTTATGAAAGTTAAATTAAAAGAATGTTTCAAATAGGTATATGTCAGGTAGATTGACCATTACTGTGACGTTAGAAATTCAATTTCTGAAAGTTAAATTACTGATGCAGAGTTGATTAACAAACTTAGTCGGATGAGTTTCACTATAGTGAGAACAAAATCGGATAGTAAAGCATTAGAGAGAGAGTCAACAATGAAAAAAATTGGCTTTGAAAGTCAGTAAAACAATGGCTGAATGAAGAAGTAGAATCCCAGTATAATTGTTTTAAGATGCCAGTCTTGAGTACATTAGAATGAGACTAAATATGATATACAGTGTGCACAGAAAATATTATTAAATGATTATGTGGCAATTAGTTAAAGATTTCCATTGGAAAAATTTAGATTTATGAATATAGATGTTAAATTTGGTTTTAATTATAATAGCTCAAAAAGAAATGAGCCTAAATATCCCAAAGTGTCCCAGAATAAATAGTGGAAAGTTTGAATAAAGGATTTGGGTGTATTATTATGAAGTATTTAAAAATAATTTTAACAGTAACATCAATTATAAAAGTAAAGTTGGTGAAAAATCAAAAACATAAAGTGCAATGCAACATAGAAAGCATATGAACTATGATTTCTATTTTGTTATTCAAATACATACACAGGAAAAGGACTGGGAAGGTATAACAAACTGTTAAAGACCTATCTTGGATAGTGAGATTAGTGGTGATTTTAATTGTTTCTTATAAAACTGTTTCTAACGATAAAAAGTATGTCTTATTTTTATAGTCAGAAAGAAGTATTCTTATATAGTAAATGTGTTATATATGCTATATATGTCTCTAAGAGACAAGAAAATCATGTTCTTTTAACAATTATACATTCTGCCACTTATTTAATATATCATCTCTATTTTTAAAATGCATCTTCAACCCTACCCAAAATGAATGTTCTAAGTCTTTAAATGCCTTAATATTGCACATGAACATTTAAGCTTTTCAAAGTGTGTGTGCACACGTGTATACCTGTGTTTAGATGAAGATGAATACATGTTTCAGGACCTTTCTAAACTGAAACAATTTTACATCTAGTTTAATTTTTCAATACTGTATTCGAAGACGAATGTATTTAGAATGATTTCCAATGATGCCATGTAAACTATTTAATGGTATGTCAATTAGTGTTGAGTATGTGGGCAAAAATGGAGCCTGTGTGACTGATTGAAAATTCTGTCTCTTTATTAAAAATATTGAAATCTTGAAGGGCTCTAATTTACTGCTATTAACGATGCAAGTTAGCTTAATTTGTAATGCCACTAAGAGCTAAGAAAGCTTTTTTTTTTTCAATGTGAATTGCAAAAAGTGTAAAAATTACATGGCACCAAGATATTACTTTCCCACTGTATGCTCAAAGATTTTCAGCTGTCTTAAAAGAAATAATTTGAAATGAAAATTCCCAGGATTAACATTTAAAGTAGTGAGCTACTCTGAAGTGTCTTCATTTCTGATAATCTCATTTAACTTAAAGTGTCAGTGTGAATAATATCAGGATCCCATACTGTCTCTAGCACTACCTGGTCATAGAGAGAAGTTTTTAAAACTACTGGAGACATGGGGTTGAAAGCAAATGCTGTGATCTACATGAAATTGTTAGCTTGCATTGTGAATTACCTACACATTTCTCTAAAGTCTAAGATAGTCATCTATGTTGAGTCACCCTGATATTGACCAGATCAGTGATTTAATGTGACAGTCCATCTCTCCATGGAGATGGTGACAGGCAAGGATTTTCTGGATTTCTGCGCTGAGAGAGAAGGGGTGTGTGTTCATAAAGAAAAAAATAATTTTGATGGTGCTGTTTGAGTTAGTCATTTAATTGAAGGTTCAGAAAATTTAAATGTAAATATTAACCAATCCAAAAAGATAAACAAAATGACTTAGAGTATTGAAAAATCCACTTACTTCTATATATTCTTTAAAATCATAGCCATTTTCACATTTCAACAAAGAAAACGTAACCAAACAAAAACAATCTGCAAAAGTCAGTATGTACGTTTTTATCTGAAACCATTACAAAGGCATACCAGATGTAGTCAAGATGGCACAAGTATCCACTTTAACTTACCTTCTACACTCCAAGCATATTATAATGACAGATAAAACACAAGAAAGGAACTCTTGAGTCAACAAAAAGCAAATTCAAAAGCAATATAATATCTGTTTGAACCAAAAGAACAGCAGCAAAACAGTGTGTTTAGCTCAGCAGATGAGTAGATTAAAAAACTGTGGTACATCTACACAATGGAATACTACACTGTGGTTAAAAGGGGAGTTCTTACCATTTTCAACAGCATGGGTGGAAGTGGAGAGCATTATGCTAAGTGAGATAAGCCAGTCAGAGAAAGATAAATATCACATGATCTCACTCATTTATGGAATATAATGAGCAACACAAACTGATAAACAAAAACAGATCCAGAGACAGAGAAACATTGGCCAAACCATCAAACCTCAGAAGGAAGATAGGGGAGGGTGGAGGTAAGGGGGAGAGATCAACCAAAGGACTTGTTTGCATGCATATAAGCCTAACCAATGGACACAGACAATAGGGGGGTGAGGGCATAAGTGGTGTGGGAGATGGGAGGTAATGGCAGAATAAGGCCACATATGTAACATCTTAATCAATACAAATTTTTAAATAAAAATAAAAATAAAAACATGTAATACAGATTAAAAAATAAAAATAAAATAAAATGATAGCAATTTATATGTATCATCTTTAACTAAAAATATTTATAAAGAACATTAAAATATATTCTCAATTAAAAAAAAAAAAAGATGGGCTGAAGCTGTAGCTCTGCTAGGTTCCCTGTTTGTAAGCAGCAAACGTAACCAGGAGTTGTGCTCCTGTGTGGTATTAGGAATTGAAAGTGCTTCTTTAAAGAGAGGATACCAGAGGAAAATTCATTACTAGAAACTAGAGGCAGAGTTGGCACTTCCCATTTAAAAAAAAATGTTTTCATTTTTAATTTGCAATGGCTTTGACTTTTAAAGGCAGTTGAAGGGGGGTCAGGAGAGAGAGAGAGAGAGAGAGAGAGAGAGAGAGAGAGAGAGAGAGAGGCCCAGACCAGGCATTGAATGACTTTTTGCTTTTTGGTGCATGGGACGATGTCAACCAGCTGAGCCACACCCGACAAGGCTCCCCAGTTTTTAAATTTGGAAAATGTTTGGGATTTTTAAATTTAAAGGGCTCTCAGTACCTATCTAATCACAACTATCAAGATAGAATCCTATGAATAGAACCTTCCTCTCTCTGAACTTATGACTAATGATTAGCATCATAAGTAAAACTATGGGAGGATTAGAGTGTGGATGCATTTATACACATATGAGACTGGGAGGTTATCAAAGAGAAATTGTGTGTGTCTGTATGCTTGTTTCATAGAGAGAGAGAGGAGGGGGGAAAGAGGGCAGAGGACAGAAAGATAGGGGAGAAGAAGAGGTTGGGGTGAGAGAGAGAATGAGAAAGGAAAACCCTTCCATTGAAAATAAGCCTAAAGGCCATGGTTGGGTAACTCGGTTAGAGCATCATCCAAATAAGGCAAGGTTGTGTGTTCAATCCTCAGTCAGGGCACATACAGGAATCAACCAATGAATCCATAAATAAGTGTAACAACAAATCCATGTTTCTCTTTCTCTCTCTCCCTTCCTCTTTCTCCAAAATCAACCAATAAATAATAATAAAAAATAAGTTTGTAAACCAAAATTCTGAAACACAGTAAGAAATATGATTAAGAATGCAGACAAAAATCAATATTCAGAACATGTATTTATTATACATGAAATCAATTTTATGAAGCAATAGAGAAAAGACTGTGAAATTAGTGTTTAAAGAAAGGAGGAGAAAAAAAAATGCAGCAGAATAGACGTGTTCCAAGCCTTGTCCCGGAGCAGATAGAGGGAACAGCTGAGAGTCCCAAGGGAAGTGTTTGTTGACGAGTTGAGGGACAGCTATACTCCAGGAGAAGGTGGGGAACTGCTGGACAGGGCTCACCTAACCAGGCAAACCCTACTGCTGCTGCCGCCCCTCCCCAGAGACACCACACTGGATGCGGAGACCACGCCATCTTGAAGGGGAGGGTGGATGTTATCAGAAGCCTGATAATCTACAACCACGGCACCCACCAAGCAGCTGCAAACCCCAGAATACCGGTCGTATTAATTGGCGTAAACACACGGATTCAGAGGAGCTCTAAACTCTACCACAGAAAGTTCAGATTTTACCTGGGATGAGGTGAAAACTCTGGTCCCATAGAACAGAAAAATGCGCACACCACAGGAGGTTGAGGATTGGGGAAAGTCTGGGCTTGGAGAGATCTGTGGCTGTTGGGGCTCGTGTGATCTGTGAATGTTGAAGGAGATCCTCAGAGCTGCTAACAGAGGTGATATCTAGACAGCAACCCATTTTGATTCGATGCAGTGGGACAGCCTGGGAGTTTTAAAAGTGTGCCAGGTGCTTGGACAGGGTGTGAAGGGGAGTTCACACACTTGCACTCTTCCTTCTTCACACCCTTGATTCTGATTGCTGAGTCTAATACATAGGATCACCCAGTTGAGGACACCCTAGGAGACAGCAGGGAAAAGTTGTTTTTCTGAAACTTGGGAGAGTGGAGAGTGACCATTGGAGAACCAGCTCTGGGGCAGCCCACTCCCACAAACTGGAATTGAGTGCCACAGGGAAAGCAGGATCTAAGCACAGGCTAGAGAGGACATATAGTCTCAGAGATCAATCCAGAAACACTGTCACCCAGGGGCTAAATCACAAATTAACCCTTGTGTAATCACAAATAAAGCGATAAAGAAATTAAGATATTCCGCCTCCTTAAAAATCAGGACTGACTTACAAGACTGAGGAGCAAGGGAACACAGGGAACCACAGTACTGTCCTGACTAGGAAACAGGTGCCCCAAACAGAACAATTGAGGAAGTGAATGACATTCATTACTGCACATTATATTTTTTTTTTTTTCTTTTTTCCTCACTTGATTTTACCTTTTTATTTTATTTTTAATCAGTATTATTACTAGTACTATTTTAACTTTTTGTTAAAAAAGAGTAATTTTATTTTCTCTTTATTTTACTTTACATTCTATTTTCATCTTTCCTTTAGCATCATTTTACTCTATCTCAACTCTACATTTATGGCATCACTCTCTTCATAACTTTTCCCCTTTTGTTGCTCTGTTTCTCTTTCACTACTTTAGATTTTCCCTATTCTTTCTTTTTACCCACTGTTAAAATTTCACACTACTTATATATCTAATTTCCAATCCCCTGCTCCAAGTCCATACACACCTCACTCTTCTCTGTCTTCACTATTCAAAAATTGTTTTTCTCTCTGTCCTTTTGTTGGTGTTTGCTTGTAGTTGATTATATAGATTTTTTATGCTTTTTTGTGAGATTGTATTATTTATAATTTTGTTTTGTGTTTGTTTGCTTTGTTTTGTTTGTTTATTGCTTCTGTTTTCCCTTGCCTCTCTTGATATTAGCTGTTGTTTGCAGTTTGGTTTCATCACCAGGTACTTGCTGCAGGCATATGTTGGGATTAGTGGCTGATCTTTTGGAGTTTTCTTCCCATATATATAATTTGTTCCTCTTCTCTTTCTTATTCTCTTTCTCTTCTCTCTTACTTTTTTCGCTCCCAATTTCATTTTGGCACTCCTTTCTTTCTTTCTTTTTTCATTTCCTTTTCTCTGTTCTCCTTTATCTGCTATCGCCTCATGTGCCTCTCTCTGGTGATCACCTTTATTTATGGTAATTAATATCATGATTACATTTCTGTTCTGTGTCTTGAGCATTGTACTGGTTGTGTTGTATTTTGTGCCTTTAAATCAATGCAGGAGAGAGAGAATTACATAAGCAGACACCCAGAGAAGAGAGACCATGGGGAGTCAAAGAAACACCCACATATGTAAGAAAAGCAGGCACCACCAGAAAAGGTAGTAATCAAAATGGAGGCAAGCAACCCTCCAGATAAAAAATTTAGAGAAATGGTCATAAGGTGGCTGAAAAGAATGGAAGACAGATTCAACAACATGAGTAAGATTCAAGAAGAAATAAAAAATGACATCGCTGCTGTAAACAACTCAACAAAAAGCATCACTAGTAAGCTAGCAGAATCAGAGGACCACATCAGTGAGGTAGAAGACAAGGTAGGAAAAAATACCCACGTGGAGCAGCTTCTAGGAAAAAAATTAAAAAGCTGGAGGAGAGTCTAAGGGAATTTGTGACAACACAAAACAAAACAACATCTGCATATTAGGGATTCCAGAACAAGAAAAAACTGAGTAAGAAATAAAAAAAAAAAAAACTTGCTTGAAGAAATAATGAGAGAAAACTTCCCTCATATAGGGAAGTAAAAACCCACACTAATCCAAGAAGCTCACAGAGTACCAAGCAAAATGAACCGGAAAAGACCAACACCAAGGCACATTATAATTAAATTGACAAACACCAACGACAAAGTAAGAATCTTAAAACTGGCCAGAGACAGACAGAATGTTACCTACAAAGGAACCCCCATCAGACTAGCAACTTATGTCTCAACAGAAATTCATCAGGCCAGAAGGAAATGGAATGAAATATACAAAGTCATGCAAAACAAGAGTCTGAATACAAGAATGCTGTACCCAGTAAGGATATCAATCAAAATTGAAGGTGAAATCAGTAGCTTCACAAACAAAAAAAGGACTTAGGAATTTATTACCAACAAACCAGCAATGCAAGGGTCTGCAGTAAAATAAAAATAAATAGGAAGAAAAGAAGGAAAATAGCAGAAAGGCTACTTTATAATAATAAAAGAAACAATCCAACAAAAAGAAATAACTCTTTTAAACATATACATGCCCAATACAGGAGCACCCAAATACATAAAAAAAAAATTCCTGGGATATATCACGGGAGAGATTGACGACAATACAATCATAGTAGGAGACTTTAATACCCCACTATCACTGCTGGACAAATACTCTAAACAAAAATCCAGCAAAGAAACATCAATCCTATATGACTCACTAGACCAGATGAAATGAAGTCACATCTTCAAAACATTTCACCCCAACGCCAAAGAATATACATTCTTCTCAAGTGCACAAGGGTCATATTCAAAGATAGACCATATATTGGGTCATAGGCAAAGTCTCTACGAATTCAAGAAGATAGAAATCATATCAAGCATCTTCTCAGATCACAGTGGCATAAAACTGGAAGTCAACTGCCATAAAAACAATCTGAAGAGATCAAACACACGGAGACTAAACAGCATGCTATTAAACAATGATTGAGTTACCAGAGAGATCAAGAAACAAATAAAAAAACAACAACATCGTGACAAAAAATGACAATGAAAATACACCAATCCACAAGCTATTGTACACAAAAAAAAGCAGTCTTGAGAGGGAAGTTCATACAACTACAAGTCTACTGCAAAAAAAAAACAACAACAACAACAAGGAAACAAACAAACAAAAAACAACAAAACAAAAAATAAGAAACAATGATAATAAATTACCTAACCCTGCAACTCAAAGAGTTAGAAAGAGAGAAACAAGAAAAGTCCAGTGTAAACAGAGGGAAGAAAAAAAAAAAGATCGGAGCAGAGATACACAATATAGAAACCAAAGAAACAGTACAAAAGACAACAAAACCAAGAGCCGGTTCTTTGAAAGGATAAAAAAATTGATGAGCCTCTAACCAGGCTCACCAAGAAGCAGAGAGAGGATCCAAATAAACAAAATTAGAAACAAAAGAGGTAAAATAACAACAAACCCCACCGAAATACAAAGGATTGTTAAAAAATACTATGAACAACTCTATTCTAACAAACTGAACAACCTGGGGGAAATAGACATATTCCTAGAAAAATACAACCTTCCAAAACTCAATTAGGAAGACTCTAAACATCTTAATAGGCCAATAACTCTGGAAGAAATTGAAGCAGTCATCAAAATGCTTCCAGCAAACAAAAGTCTGGGGCCAGATGGCTTCACAGGGAAGTTTTACCAAACATTAAAGGAAGAATTAAAATGTATCCTCCTCAGAATATTCCAAAAAATTCAAGAAGAGGGAACTCTTCCAAGCTCCTTCTATGAATCCAGCATCACCCTAATACCAAAACCAGAAAAAAAGAAAACACAATGAAAGAGAATTACAGGCCAATATCCCTCATGAGCATAGATGCTAAAAACTTCAGCAAAATTCTAACAAATCAGATCCAGCCGTAGTACATCAGAAAGATCATAAACCAGGACCAAGTAGTATTTATCCCTAAAATTCAAGGATGGTACAATGTTTGCAAATCAATAAATGTGACATATCACATAAACAAATTGAGATATAAAAATCACATAGGCATATCAAGTGATGCAGAAAAATAATTTGACAAAATCCAACAACCTTTCTTGATAAAAACTCTCAGCAAGGTGTGAATAGAAGGATCATACCTCAACATAATAAAAGCTATATATGATAAAAACCACAGCTAACATCATACTAAATAGGCAAAAACTAAAATAATTTCCCCTAAGAACAGGAAGGAGACAGGGATTCCCACTCTTACCACTCCTGTTTGACATAGTACTGGAAATATTTGCCATTGCAATTAGACAAGAAGAAGAAGAAAAGGCATCCAAATTGGAAAAGAAGAAGTGAAGCTGTCCTTATTTGCAGATGACATGGTATTGTATATAAACATCCTGAAGGACTCCATTAAAAATCTAATGGACTTAATAAATTAATTCTGCAATGTAGTAGGATTCAAAATTAATGCCAATAAATCAATAGTGCTTCTATACACCAATTATGAACTTACAGAGACTAAAAAGAAGCCTTCCCTTTACCATCGCACCAAAAAAATTAAGATACCTAGGAATAAACTTGACAAAGGAGGTAAAAGACTTATACATGGAAAACTACAGGACACTGAAAAAAGAGATAGAGAAATACGTAAACATATGGAAGAGCATACCATCTTCATGGATTAGGAGAATCAACATAATTAAAATGTCGATACTACCCAAAGCCATCTATACATTCAATGCACTCTTCATTAAAATACCAATGACATATTTCACAGACCTAGAAATAACTCCCCAAAACTTCATCTGGAATAAAAAAAGACCTCAAATAGCAACAGCAATCATGAGAAAGAAGAACAAAGTAGGTGGGATGTCAATACCAGATTTCAAGCTGTATTACAAAGCCACTCTTCTCAAAACAGCCTGGTACTGGCACAAGAACAGACATATAGACCAATGGAATAGAATAGAGAACCCAGATATTCACCCAAACCACTATGCTCAACTAATATTTGACAAAGGAGGCATCAACATTCAATGGAGCCAAGACAGTCTCTTCAATAAATGGTGTTGGGAAATTGGACAGATACATGCAAAAAAAAATGAAACTGGACCACCAACTTACACCATACACAAAAATAAACTCAAAGTGGATACAGGACTTAAACATTAGAAGGGAAACCATAAAAATACTAGAGGAATCCACAGGCAGCACAATCTCAGATATACGCTGAAGGAACTTCTTCACTGATACTGCTCCAAAGGCAAGGGAAGCTAAAGAAAAAATAGACAAATGGGACTACATCAAAATAAAAAGCTTTTGCACAGCAAAAGAAACCATCAGCAAAACAACAAGAAATCCCACTGTGTGGGAGAACATATTTGCAAATGTTATCACTGATGAAGATTTAATCTCCAACATCTACAGTCAACTTTTACAACTTAATAAAAGAATATAAATCATCCAATAAAGAATGGGCAATGGAACTAAATAGAATCTTTTCAAAAGAAAGAAAAAGAAGGCCAGGAGACATGTGAAAACATGTGCAAAGTCACTAATTATCTGAGAGATGCAAATCAAAGCCACAATGTTATACCATTTCACACCTGTCAGAATGGCTATAATCAACAAATCAACAAATAACAAGTGTTGGCGAGGATGCGGAGAAAAAGGTACCCTTGTGCACTGTTGGTGGGAATGCAGACTGGTGCAGCCACTGTGGAGAACAGTATGGAGTTTCCTCAAAAAACTAAAAACGGATCTCCCATTTGACCCAGCAATCCCACTCTTAGGAATTTATCCTAAGAAACTAGAAACACCAATCAGAAAGGATATAGGCACCCCCATGTTCACAGAAGCACAATTTGCAATAGCTGTGATTTGAAAACAGCCTACGTGCCCATAATCAGATGACTGGATCAGAAAACAATGATACATCTACACAATGGAATACTATGCTGCCATAAAAAAGAAGGAATTCTTACCATTTGAAGCAACCTGGATGGCACTGGAGATCATTATGTTAAGTGAAATAAGCCAGTCAATGAAAGAAAAATACCACATGATCTCACTCATTTATCAATAATAAAGAACATTATAAACTGATGAACAAAAAGATAAAGGGAAAGAAAGCATCAAACAGACTGTCAAATTACAGTGGGAAGGTTAGGGAGAGGTGGGGTAGATAAGAGATCAACTGGAGGACTTGTATGCCTGCATATAAGCATAAGCAATGGACACTAGTCACTGGGGAGGTGAGGGCATGTATATGGGAGTGGGGGCAATGGGAAAATATGTACAGATGTAATACATTAATTTTAAAACTTGGAAAAAAAGTTACTGATCAACAACTATAATGTAATTTTTCTACTATTGATCTACAAAAATCATTAATACACTTTCAAAGAACAGTAATGTATGGGAGTATGTCCTATCTCCTATTAACAATTATTTTGAAAACATGATAATTAAGATAATGGTATCATTGTAAATATTACAGGTAGACAAATGGAACATAAGAGTCTAGAAACAGACACACTTACAAATGGAAATGTAATACATGGGGATTAGAATAAATTGTGCTGGAAAATTGGTCATTTATATAGATAAAATAAAATTAGATTATGCATCACACCAGGCACAAAAATAAATTCAGGTGGATTTAAGAACTGAACGGGAAACTAAAGAACTTTTAAGCTTTAGAATACAATAAAGAAAACTGGCTCAATGATTACAGGATAGAAAAGCATACATTATAAAAGACAGAAAAATATATAAGAAGCAATTCTAAATATGGCTTATAATAAAGATCTTTGTTATAGGTCTCATAAACAAAGAGAAAAGACAAACTACAGCTTGGGAAATTTTATTTACAATATGCACTGCTGAGAAAGAATTAGTATATAGAATTTGTAAAGAGCTACCAATAAAAAAAGGAAAAGTAATGTTTGGATTATGGTACATCCATAAAATGAAAGCCTCTGAAACTGCTAAATAATAAACATATTCCATATATTCTCATAAGGGATATAGCTAAGAAATGTTAATAGCAGAAATAAGCAATTCTCAGGACACAGTGTATAGTATGCTTGCTGCCTTTGAATATATATATATGCGTGTAAATGTGTATGCATATTAATATAATTGAATATATGTGTAATCTTTATTAGAGTAGCCCATTTTATAGATCCATAGGCTACTTCTATAAAGATTCAACAGAAAAACTATTATTTGCACCTTAAGAACAAAATTGTGCAAAAATTAAAACATCAGACAATACCAAGGGCTAGAAATGCCAGTGAGAACATAAATTGATGTAACCCCATTTGTAGCAATTTCTTAGTATGTGGTAAAGTTGAATATGTGCACGCTCTTTGAACCAGCAATGTGATACATACTTAGAACCATGTTTCTCAAAGTTTGATCCAGATACTGCTAGAGGGGAATTTCCCTGAGATTTTTTTGTAGATGGTCAGCAAGGGCAATGTTATTCTTGTAAAATTATTAAGATAGTATTTGGCCGAAAACTTTTGGCTCAGTGGATAGAGCGTCGGCCTGAGGACTGAAGGGTCCCAGGATCGATTCATGTCAAGGGCATGTACCTTGGTTGCGGGCACATCTCCAGTGTGGGGTGTGCAGGAGGCAGCTGATCGATGTCTCTCTCTCATCGATGCTTCTAGCTCTATCCCTCTCCCTTCCTCTCTAGAAAAATCAATCAAATATATTTTTTAAAAAAGATAGTATTTGCCCTTTTCACTGTAAAATCAACATTGACATATTAGCATTAATGAAGACAGTGATAGAAAATGTACTAGAAGACATTGTATTCTTCATGGTTACATACTTATAGCGAGATTAAAAAAAAATACGAGAAAAAAAAAAACCAGAAGTCTTACCTAATAACATCTTTAACAAAGCAGTAAAATTTAGCAATTTCATTAAATTTTGAACCTTGAATACAGATCTTTATAAAACACTAGTGGCCCAGTGCACAAAATTTGTGCACGGGGGTAGGAGGAAGGTGCCCCTCAGCCCTGCCTGCACCCACTCTAATCTGGGACCCCTAGGGACGGTGGGACATCCTTCTCACAATCCAGGACTGCTGGCTCCTAATTGCTCACCTGCCTGCCTGCCTGCCTGATCTCCTCTAACCATTCTGCATACTGGCCTGATAACCTCCAACTATCCTCCCTTTCTGGCCTGTTCACTCCTAACTGCCCCACCCCTGCCAGCCTGAGTGCCCCCAGCTGTCCCTCCCAATGGCCTGCTTGCCCCCAACTGCCCCCATGCAGCCTGGTACCTCCAGCTTCACCCCCCTACCAGCCTGATCACCCACAACTGCCCCCCCCGCCTGCCTGATTGCCCCTAATATGCCTCTGCCTCGCCACCATGGCTTTGTCCTGAAGGACGTCGGGAAGTTCTTTCAGTCTAATGTGCATATTACACTTTTATTAGTATAGCTTGGTGACAAAAGAAGTATGCATCAAATACTGCTTTATAACTAAATAACTAAATAACTTTGGAGAAAAAGCTCTTCAGTGACTGAGTTACAAAATAAGGACCCATTATTATTAATGGCCCACCATTTTACTTGAGGGAAAAACTGACAGACAAATTATTGTTATTCAGACCTGGACTAGTGGCAACATTTTCTCAGAAATACGTGAAAGCATTTGTTGCCAATGATATTTGAAAATTCAAGTGAAAATTGGAATTTTGGAAAATGCATATCTATCTTGAGAGCCTGACAACTTTCCAATACTTAAAGACTTTCTGATCTGATTGGTGATGCTAGTGATAATGTGCAATTTGATATTGCCTCAGTGAAAAGTATCAATTCTGGGAAGATCTGCAGAGCTCAGTGGACTCATGTTTTCCATAACCAACATGAAGTCACAAATCAGGTGCCACTAAAGGATCCACAGTACTAAATAAACCAATGTGATTTAATGCTATTGTATAAAAACATTCATTTATTTGGTTTCAGGTTCCATATTTAAGAAACCACCATTGTTGTGTTTTAATGTAATATCAAAGAAGAATAACTTTGATTGTACAAAAAGGCTACTAAGACACTCCTTTCTTTTCATATTTGATTTCTGTGTGTGGATGAATTTTATTCATATACTTCAACAAAAAAAAAAATTAATTCCAGGTTGACGAATTGGATAAAAATTCAGAGGTTTTCTTTTAAACCACACATTAAAGATATTTTCAAAAATATAAAACAACGTCACCTTTCTCACTATATATTCTATGTTTTGAAAATAGTTAATTTTCATACAATATTAAAGGATAAGTTGTAGTTATTATTATATTTATATGGATAAAAACAAACATATTAGCCTGTTCTCAGTTTTATTTGCTAAAAACTAAATATGCATAGATATAACCCCTATAAACAAAAGGTAGCAGAATTGGGTGACAGTAGTAAGAGTGATGTGTAGGGGTGGGGGAATATTTTCTGATATGTGCAGTGATATGAAGAACATAAGTAAATTATTCATGTAATCTTATCAAGGATAAGAGGAAGTGCAAAAGCCCTGAGGGGTAGAATACTCAGTGCATTTGAGGACCAGGAAGGCGGCCATTGTCACAGAGTGAGCAAGGAAGAATGTTTGGAGTTTTGATCAGTATGGTAGCCAAGAAGGGATCATGGAAGGCACCGTCTCAAAGGAGAATGTCTTTGTAAATGCCTGTGACACAGTTTCATGCTATTTTTATCACATCAAACTCTCTCCATTTAGCCATTCAAAGGCCATTGCACCTCACCTTTTGAAAAGATGGGGTGGTTAATAGGGTTATAATCCAAATACCTCAAAGTAAAGATGGGGTACAAAGGTCCTCTTTAGTTGGCCTTTCACACTGAGACGCTGTTACAGGAAATCAGAGAGAGCCAGGATACAGGAAGTGTACTCAGCTCACATAGGTCAGGTCACAACACAGCTTGGTAGGGCGCCAACTCCTTATATTTGATGCTAGATGAAACTGACTTTTTTTTTTTACAAGCCTATGGAAGCACTTGCTTTGGAAGTTCATTGGGAAAAATAAAATGTAAGAAGCAGATGTCATACAAAATACTTCAGGTATAGATGCATCTGTGTTGTTGTTGCTGAAGCAATTTCCCTCAAATATATAGAGTTCACTTTATTTTTTTCAACTTAAAAAATATATTTCTATTGATTACAGAGAAAATGGGAGAGGGAAAGAGAGAGAAAAACATCAATGATGACAGAGAATCGTTGATTGGCTTCATCCTACACACCCCACACGAGGGATTCAGCCAGCAACCTGGGAATCGAACTATGACCTCCTGGATCATAGGTAGATACTCAACCACTGAGCCATGCCAGCCAGGCAATAACGTTCACTTTAGAAGGTGGAGGAAGGTTAATACTAATGTTACATATTTGATTATTTCAAATAGTATACAACATTTTTTGATATGCCTCTTTTTTAAAAGGTGAAGCTGAATTCACTTTGAATAGGGGCTGAACTTAATAACTTGCTTGCTGTGAAGAGAATATGGCATCAGAGATGGAATGCCATTCCCAATGGTCACAAAAGGACTGTAGCTTCTTCCTTAGTATGTTCTCTCTCTCCTCTCCTCTCCTCTCCTCTCCTCTCCTCTCCTCTCCTCTCCTCTGCTCTCTTCTCCTCTCCTCTCCTCTCCTCACCTCTCCTCTCTTCTCCTCCCCTCTCATTTCCTCTCCCCTCTCTTTATCTCCTCCCCTCCCCATCCTCTCTCCTCTTCTCCAATTCCCCTCTGGCCAGCGATCAGTGAGAAACTAAGGTAACTAAGGCCATATTCTTGAACTTGAAAATAAATCATTTAGTCTTAGTAAAACCTTCAGATGACTGCAGCCCCAGCTTAACAGCTTGCCTTGTCATTTTAAGACAGACTCTGAGCCTGAACCACCCAGATTCCCGGCCCACAGAAACTGTCAAATAATATTTCTTTGCTTTAAGTTTCTAAGATATAGTTGATTTTGTTACAAATCAATTGATAACTGATATACATAGGGTTATCTTCTCTCAAGGAGGATAAAATGGTATCTCCAAATGTCAATGAACTTATTTCATGAACACAGAATTGTCAGAATTGCAAGTAAAACCCTAGTCTTTTGACTTCTACTTCATTGCTCCTTCCATCATATCAGATTGTTACCAGTTCTATATAAGTAATAAGTTTATTCTATTTCTAGATCTATAATATACAACTTTAAAAACACTATATTACGTTATTCAGAAATAACAAAATGTAAAGATCAATCTTATCTAATGAAAGAGTAATATGCAAGTTGACCATCACTCCAACACACAAGATTTCTGCCCCCCCTATGGTCAAAAATGGCTGCCCGCATCTGAACACAAGATGGCCACCACAAGATGGCCAGCAGGGGAGAGCTGTTGGGAGGAACAAGGCCTGCAAGGGAGGGAAGTTGGGGGCAACCGGGCCTGCAGCGAAGGGCAATTGTGTGTGGGGGAACCCAGGTCTGCATGGGAGAGCAGTTGCAAGGGCCCAGGCCTGCAGGGGAGGGCAGTTAGTGGCAAATAGGCTGGCGGGGAGCAGTTAGGCATCAATCAGGCTGGAAGAGGAATGGTTAGGGGGTGATCAGGCTGGCAGGCAGAAGCAATTAGAGGCAATCAGGAAGGCAGGCAGGTCAGCATTTGGGAGCCAGCAGTCCTGGATTGTGAGAGAGGGATGTCTGACTTCCCTTTTAAGCCTGATCCTACCTGGATTAGGCCTAAAAGGGAAGTGGGACATCCCTTGAAGTGTCCCAGATTGGAGAGGGTGCAAGCTGGGCTGATGGACACACAAGCCATGTGCATGAATTTCATGTACCAGGCCTCTAGTGTTTTAATAATTATCTTTGTATATCTTAAGCAAAATTGTATACCCACTCTAAAACTCCAAAATCTAATTTTTAGAACCAAAAAGCAGCAAATAACCTCAGAAATATATGTCCTAGCATTTCACTATATGGACAATTAAGTCTTGCAAGGCAAAATTACTGAGAATTGCCACAGCTCATTAAAGAGGGACCAAGGATTCAAAATTACCTCAGTTGTATAAAGAAGACATTTTTGAAATTTTATGTTAATGTCTTTTTTTTTTTCCCTGAGAGCAGAGCTTACAAGTTCATATACTCAAGGCTTGTCACAATGACTAGCACAGAGAGTACAAACTCCTACCTGACCTATTACTAGATTAATAATATTCTTTATTTCTTTTGTAAAACAGTTATTGGTACTCTAAGCAAAACAAAAACTCACAGCTAATAGCCCATCCTCTTGTATACATCTGATTCCACCTGTTGAGTTTCATGCTAACTGAGAGGTGTTTATGTTTGTTTCCAAATCTCTCTTAACCAAGTGTGCTTATCTATATACTAGAGGCCCAGTGCATGAAAATTCATGCATCTCTGTGTGTGTGTGTGTGTGGGGGTCCCTCAGCCTGGTCTGTACCCTGTCACAATCCTGGACCCCTCAGGTAGGGTCCCTAGGCCTGACATGAGATCAGGGCCTCGTGGGACTTTCCTTCCCTGGGCTGCAGGCAGCTGTCCCCACCCCCACCGCTGCCATTATGCTTGCCATCTGTGCAGTGCTGCCCCTCCTCCCCTGCCACCAGTGGCCTCCCTCTGCAGGCAACAGGCTGGGGCGCAATGGCTTGGCTGGCTGGGCCTCCCTCTTTCTTTGCTGGGGGAGGGGCCAGCCCTGTGAGGGACCATCTTCCTACCCGATTACCCCTATCCACTCACCAACCTACCTGATCACCCCTAACTACTGGTCTGCCTGCCTGATCACCCCTAACCACTGGCTTGCCTACCTGATCACCCCTAACCACTGGCCTGCCTACCTGATTGTGCCTTAATGCTTGCTTGGGGGCAGGGCCAGCACTGACTTCCAGCTGGAGACCTAGACTTCCATTGCTCACTATGACATGCACTGACCACCAGGAGGAGGCACAGAACATGGTGGGCAGCCAGCAGTGGCAGCAGGGCACTGAGGGAGCAAGGGAAGGAGGAGATGTGGAGGCAAGCAATCTGATTGGCCCTGATCGCTGGCCAGGCATAGGGATCTCATGCACTGCACTGGGCCTCTAGTGTGCGTGCGTGTGTGTGTGTGTGTGTGTGTGTGTGTGTGTGTGTGTGTGCGCGCCTAAGTGACCATTTGACCGTCTGACCAGTAGCTATGATGTGCACTGACCACCAGTAGGCAGATGCTCAGCACAGGAGCTGAACTGCTGAGCTTCGGTGACTTGACAGCTGTGGTATGTAACACACCTGGGACCAGAGTGGAGGGAGCCTGATTCAGGGGTGCCTCTCACAATCCAGGACTCCTGAGGGGATTATCAGAAAACCAGTCTCACCCTGTTCCCCACAGGTCAGGCTGTGGGACCCCACCAATGCACAAATCTGTGCACCAGGCTTCTCTAGGTATTATAATAATTCTATTTAGTTATATTAACTAATTAAATAAACAGAGCCGCTCTTTCTTTGAAATCTAAAAATAAATAAATAAATGCTTGGGGAAGACTTGATAGAGGCAAGTTATTAATAACAAAATTGCTTTAGAATTGGTTGGGGAGGAAAGATTGGAACAAATAAAAATCTAGAAGCATCTTGTATCTTCATTACTTCATAAGTGTCTTCAAACTTCTGCTACATTTCAACGAAAGTGAAACTTGCTGTCAAAGATGATGCCATATCACATGGTTTACGTAATGATGACCATGAGACATTTGAATTAGAAGACCCACATTCAATGAAAAGGCTTTCACCCTACGTCAAGAAAGAGAAAATGTTAATTTTTATTATTTAACATTACATAAACTGTTTAAGATATGGATATTTCATTTTTTAAATGATTTCCAGCCAATGTTTTTAATCAACCAAGTATTGGTCACAAGTGCATCTATATAACAAAAGTCTAAGCATCCTTTATGGTGGAATAACCAGAAGAACTGGTTGCTATGATGCACAATGACCACCAGGGGGGGGGGACACTCAGCGCAGGAGGAGCACTGCTCAGCCAGAGGCTGGGCTCATAACTGGCGAGTGCAGTGATGGTGGTGGGAGCCTCTCTTGCTTCTGCAGCAACGCTAAGGAGCAGTAAGCAGGCAGTTGGTAAGGAGCAAGGGGTCCTGGACTGTGAGAGGGCACAGGCCGGGCTGAGGGACCCGCCTTCCCCCCCTAGTGCACAAATTTTGTGCACTTGGTCTCTGGTGACATAACAAGATTACTGTTGTATATATTCTTAGCATTTAATGAATGAATGGATGAGAAGTTTGATGGAATACGGAAATCAAACCACCCTACATATTCAAGGCCTTCTTCATCTTGAAGAATTTGTCAACACTCAGCATACATAAGTGTCAGGGTTCCCCCCCCCCCCCCACACACACACACAAGCATTATGTAGTTAGAGGGCGCGTTAGATAAACTACAGAACTTACAATCTCTCCTTATTTAATGTCACACTTATCTCTCTCTGACACAGAGAAGATTTCTTTTTAGGGTGTCTTGTGAAAGATATCCCTTGGCAGATCTACCTGCATGGCTTCCATGGAGGGTAAGAGTTTGCAGGCAGCACATTTTTCTGACAAAGGAGTTTCCAGGGCTGCTAAGCAACCATTACTGAGGGCTAAAAATAGGGAACAGCCTTCATATTATGGGACTCTGGATGGTTAAGGGGTTTTTAGAAGCCAATAACTCTGGTAGGTAATTACTATTTAATTATGCTTTTGAAGTGGATTAAAAATACATTGTATGAATCGACAGTCATTTGTACAGCTGTTTTTTTTTTCAAATTAAAGTTTTGGTTGCATTGATTTATTTTCATGTGAGTTCTGTTTAAAAATATTAATAGTATTTGTTCTGGGTGACACTGTCTTCATGTGTACTTATTTTCATAAATTAAAGACATAATAATATGGGAAAGCATAGCATGGGCTAAAACTTTCTTCTGAATGAAGGGATTTCTCCAGCTTTTTAGCTTTTATATAAATCACCATCAGCATTGATCTATTTACCTCTGCATTTCTTTGTTGTTGGTTTGTGTGTTTTTTTTGCATTCATTCATTTAATAATAATTATCTATACCATTATTTTTCTGTCTCATCATCAACAATTTTACTTTTCTTCTTTTCATTTATTTATCTACTTAGTTCTCCTGCTCTGCATATGCCTATCTCAATCAACTTAATTTCTATAGGTGTCCATATAATAATCATATTGTGTTCTTTTCTTTATTCAGTCATCTCTTTATTTTGAAAATTTACTGTGACAACTATTCCTAAACTTATATCCCCAACCCTTTCTGATACGTTGATTTAAAAAATATTTCTTTGTAGTATCTAATCCCTCATAATAATATGTCTAACTCTGCACTCAATGAGAAAAGAGACCATAAGTCTTTTTTTTTCTCCCTATTGTGTCTCCAGTGCCCCGTATTGTGAATGGCACTTAATAGTCACCTAGTGAATTTTTGTTGAATGAATGTATAAATGTCTGTATGTATTTTTATCCTCATTCATTTCTTTCTCCTTTACACCATCACTTCATCAGCACCTCTCTTATTATCTTTCCATTATGTATTTTCATTTGAATAGTCTTGAATCTCAAGCTCTTCACTCATCATCCCAACTATTTATCTAACTCTATTTCTAAACTTCTTATATATAAGCTGTAACCTACATTTTATTAATATATTAATGGACTAGTGCATGAAATTCATGCACATTAAAAGGGGATTAACTAGGGGAAATATTTTTATATTGTGATTTGCCCTTTCTCTATAATAGAAGTATCAGAGATGAAAGAAAATTACTAAAATATATATGAAAATCTTCCTCCTGTCAGAATATGGGGCACACCACAGGGCCCAGAGTCAAGGCCATGCCCACCAACATGTGCCTCAAAATTATACAAGACCCAGACTAGCCAGCCCACTCTCCATTGGGCAAGATTCAGACCCAGCCAGTCCCACCATTGTCAAGCCCTGCTGGGTAGGGTGCATGGCTTGAGGTCCCTGTCAAGCTCTGTTGGATAGGGGGCGTGGCCTGAGGTCCCTGTCAAGCCCCATGGGAGCTGTGGGGCCACAGCCTCAGATCCCTGCTGATTTCCTGTTAACACTCGTTATGGGAATTCTGCCTCCTCTGTAGGTGCAGCCATCTTGTGTTATGGAAACCTCCACTTCCACTGTGGGCGCCACCATCTTTGTGGCAGAGTGATGGTTAATTTGCATAATCTCTCTTTATTATATATGACTGCAAGATCTTTTCATCTATTTACCCTTGTATCAATCTCTTTAATCTCATCTGTCAGTCAAGCCATCATTCCCCATCATGCCTTTATAATATACAATAAATCATATCATGTATCATGTCAATATAGAATGATAGGTGTGTATAATTTTCAGTGCAAGGCCTAAAGTAAGGATTGCATATAATTTATATATTTTATCCATTTATTTTATATGAATCCTATATAATAAAGAGGTGATATACAAATTGACCATCACTCCAACATATAAGATGGCAACCCCTATGTGATCAAAGATGGCCCTCACAAGATGGCCAGCAGGGGAGGGCAGTTGTTGGTGATCAGGCCAGTAGGGGAGGAGAATTGGGAGGGAACAATCCTGAAAAAGAGGGCAGTTGTGGGTGATCAGGCCAGCAGGGGAGGGCAGTTAGGGGAACTCAGTCCTGTAGGGGAAGACAGTTGGGGGGACCATGCCTGCAGGGGAGGGCAGTTAGGGTCAACTAGGCTGGCAGTAGAGGGTAGTGTGGAGCATCCAGGCTGGCTAAGAGGTACAGTTAGGGGTGACCAGGCCAATAGGGGAGTAGTTAGGCATCAATCATGCTGGCAGGGGAGTGGTTAGGGTGTGATCAGGCTGGCAGGTAGAAATAGTTAGGGACAATCAGGTAGGCAGGCAGACAAGTGGTTGGGAGCCAGTAGTCCTGGATTGTGAGAGGGAAGTTGGACATCCCTCAAAGGGTCCCAAATTGGAGAGAGTGCAGGCTAGGCTGAGGGACACACAGCCTCGTGTATGAATTTCATGCACTGGTCCTCTAGTGTAATTATATGAACCCAGCACATAAAAAGAAGGGAAAAATAAAAACTTAATTAGTACCTGTCACTCTACTTAAGGAACATAACCCATAAATGAAACATGAGATATCTGCTATTCCCAAAGCTATTTTTAGTGAGCTTAAAATTAAAAAAAAATCACTAGTATTATTTATGCTTCATGGCTTTAAAGCATAAGCTGGCTAACTTTTGTGTAGCTCATCCAAAAAAAAAACAAAAATCTGTTGTAAATATAGAAGAGAATGACTATGTTGAGTGTACTGAGAGACAATATAATTTTCTATAACAACATTTTCCTATGGGAATATAAGGGTTAACTTTTACTATTGATATATTTAGCCTTATTGTATGCCTTTTGGAACTTAACATCTGTGTAGCATATGACTCCACCGTAGTCATTATTCAGAGGTCAGAATAACATTTAGGGGTATAGTGATACTTGAGCTAGTCTTGAATAGTGATTTGGAATTTTCAGGCAGAAAATTAAGGTAAGAGGTATCAAAAATGAGGGGCAAAAACTGTTCACCAAGGTGATCTAATTGAATTTCTTACGTATATGTGCATCTCTATCAACTTTGATCTTTATAGCTATTCATCTTGTATAGTATTCTATTCTCCTCATTCAGATATCTTCTCATTTTGGAGTTTACATTACATTTAATTGAATAATTGTGATATACCCTGGTGGCCAGATTACTATGATCTCTGAATACATAATAATCTGGTCACTTGGTGTATATCCTATATAATAAAAGGCTAATATGCAGTTGTCCCCTCGACCAGGGATCAGCAGGCAGGCCAGCCAACCGCCCTGAGAAGCACTGCAAAACATACCAAGAAATGAAAAATTGGGTTTCTGAATGGTTTGCCTCAAAACAAGAAAAGTTCCATTGGAACGCTACCCACAAAATTACCTAAAAGATGGGGGAAATGTGTAGCTAGCTTTGAATAAAGCATTTTTGATGTTTCTCCTGAAAGTCTTGTGTTTTCTTTGATTACAAAAGCCTCCATGATTAACAGGTACACCTAGTATATAAATCCTCCATGATTAACAGGTACACCTAGTGTGTGTGTGTGTGTGTGTGTGTGTGTGTGTGTGTGTGTATAATCCTAGGTTACCCTTATGACAGAATGGAATGACTGGTTGACCAGTTGAGCAGTCACTATGATGGGGATAGACGCTGACCACCAGGGGACAGACGCTCAATGCTGGAGCTGTCCCCTGGTGGTCAGTGCACTCTCACAGCCAACCTCCCATGGTCACGCCCCCACTGGCCGCCACCCAATTGACTCTGATAGGCTTTGATTGCCAGCCAACTCGAGGGACCCCACTAGTGTATATTTCATTACATATCCAAGTTAGCATTATTTTTCATTTTTTCAAAAAGTAATAAATTGTCCTGTTACACAAACTTTACTTATATTAATTTATCAAAGTGATACTTGAATAGGATTAAATATCAAAATTTATAATATAATAAAAATTAATAGTTCACTTCCTATATTTATCAACTTTAGATATTGACTGAAATTATTGTAAGAAGAAATTTATATATAGGTACAAACAAGAACTCTGGAACCAACTTGTCTAGGTTTGAACATGACTTCATTGCCCTTAGGTTTGTGACCTTGAGGGGCTTATTTTACCTTTTTAAGGTGTTTCTCCATCTGTAAAATAGAAAAATAGATAACATCTTCCTTATAAGATCACTATGAGAATTAAATCATTTAATATATGTGAAGGCCTTAAAACAGTGGTTGGTACAGCCCTAACTATTATTATTGTTGTGGTTGATATTACTTTTCCTGCTTTTAAATGTTGGGAATTTAGCTCACTTATATTATCACACACCTTTTTCTATATTCTTAATATAGTTATATAATTTAATCTGAAACTTTATTTTTTATTTTTGTTATTTTTTTACAATATACAAAATAAATCTTGAAACTTTAGGCATTAATTAGACTGCTTCAATTCTCTTGACTTTGACCTTTTCAAGAAGAGGTTATATTATCTTGTCCAACTTCTAGTCACTATCAGTTATAGTTTCATCTTTACATTCTCAAAATTGATAATGGTTTTAGTCTGTTCTGCAGCCATGATTAAAACATCTGTGAGCCCTAGCCAGTTTGGTTCAGTGGATAGAGCATCAGCCTGTGGACCCAAGTGCATGGACCTCTGCTGCATGCTTCTCCCTGTCCCTGGTCCTAGTCAGGGCTCATGCAGGAGGCAACTAATTGATATGTTTCCCTCACATTGATATTGCTCCTTGTCTTTTCCTCTCTCTTCCATTCTGTCTAAAAAGCAATGAAAAAAATATCCTCGGGTGAGGATTAACAACAACAACAACAACAACAACAACAACAACACAAATAAAAAACAAACATCTATGGCTCATCCAAAACTCAAAAATTGAAAACAATAATAAAAATTAATTTACATTATCAGTGGCCTATAAATGGAGTGCATTATAAACTTATGTAGTATCTTTAAGATGGAATCTCTATCTCTACAAGTCCAATGTCATAGTGACTTACTCATAGTAGAGTGTTCCAAGAGCCAATTTCAATTGAATAAGGAGCTCTTTTTCCATAAACCCTGATTGATTTTACTATGACCTCAAATTTTTCTAAGACAGCAATCATTGTATCTAGTCGATAAGTTCTTTTTATATCTCAGAATCTTCCACCCTGAATTCCCTGTCCTCACACTCTTATCTGGATTGCTTGTTTGATAGGATGGCTGAATAGCTGTAATCCTGTAATTTCCATGGCTGTTTTGTTGGATTATATTGTCTCCTTTTCCCTAGTTTATTTCTTTTTTGTTCTTCCTGAAGTATGTCCTCAAGTAACATTCAAAAATACACAAGACACAAATTTCAAGAGCCTACTGCCAGAGAAGATCTTTCTTTGCTTTCACGGTTGATAGTCTATTCAGAATAAAATTTCCTTCACACATACATTTGCTTCTGAAAACTTGAAACATTTTATATTGGCTTCTAGCATCCAGCATAATTGATGAAAAGTTTGATGTCAATATGCTGCTTGCTGTTTTGATTGTGACTGGGTCCTCATTTAACCTCGGCCTACCCCTCAGGAAGATATGTGTGTGTGTTTTAATTTCTTTGCTGTTATGAAGTTTTAGAATTATATACATAGAAAAGATTCCCAATTTCCACTTATTATTCGAGGCTCTTTGATCTGAATACTTGTGTAATTTTGCTTTGGGAAATTCTCTCCTTTTATTTACTGGATATATTCTACACATATATTCTTTGTTCTCCCTTTATAGAACTTCTATTAGTCATGATTTGAAACTATAAAATAAATTCTTTTTTATATATTTTTCTCATATTTTTATCTCTCTTTCATTTTGTTCTCCTTTTTGGAGATTTGCTTAAATTTATCATTGTCTTTATGTTGAAAATTCCATTGGTAATTATATTTTTAACTTACCAGCCCTCTTTCTTTGTGTCTCATTGTTCCTTTCCATAGCTTCCTATTTCCTTTTCATGGAAATGCCATGTTCTTGTACCTCTCTTTGCAAGCTAATTATAGATCATTTTGATAATGAGAATGAAAAATAACTTTTTGAAGTTATTTTTATTCCTTTATTTTTCTCTGCTTGTCTAGACTGGTTATTTTCTTTTCTTTGTTCCATTTGCATCTGTACACATTATTCCTTAGCTGGTTGGTGATACTCTTTGATTAATATTTGAGAATGAGATCTCAAAAAGCTACTAGGAAGTGCTATGTATCTAGGTAGAGATATTTGCTAATGGTGTTTGCTTTATTGTAAACAGGGTGATAGCTTTTATGTACTTGGGGAACTACTGAACCATAGAAAGCCCACTATTGTGCTATGAGATGTTGATATCTAATTGATGATCTCAGTTTTCTCCAATTAATGTGATTTCTCTAGTGGAAAACAATATTTTTTGAGTAGTTTAATATCTTACTTCTGGGGAAGTTCCACTTCTGGCCTGATATGGGATAAGGAGTTCCACAGACTTGCTTTCCAGTGAAACTGGTGAAAATTGTATTTAAATTTAAGTCTCATAAATGCTCCTGAGGATATATAGCAAATAAATATACATTTATTCAAGAAATCAAAGGTTCTAGAAGAATAGTGAAAGTCCATGGTTTTTGAACTAAGAAACATTTCTCCCTTTTCTTTCTTTTTTTAAAATATATTTTATTGATGTTTTTACAGAGAGGAAGGGAGAAGGATAGAGAGTAAGAAGCATCGATGAAAGAGAAACATCGATCAGCTGCCTCCTGCATGGCCCCTTCTGGGGACGTGCCCACAATCAAGGTACATGCCCTTGACTGGAATCGAACCTGGGACCTTTCAGTCTGCAGGCCAACACTCTATCCACTGAGCCAAACCAGTTTTGACTTCTCCTTTTTCTCTCAGAGCTCAAAGAAACATAAAATTAATTCCAGACTAATACAGCCCAGAGCACAGGGCACAGTCTGCCCCCCCCCCTCCCAGTAAGAGGATTATCTTACTGGGGAAGGCTGGATGTCAACATTTCTCATCTTGCCCCAGTTACCTGTTGCTAAGTGTAAATTCTGGGTGATTACAACTGAGAGATAGGGTAATGCCTTATTTTTCCCAGTCCACACTTATGGGATTAAGACTCTACCTTGTATAAAACACTACTGAGAATATTGGGCCATGGACAGCCCTAGTTATGATTTGTGGGATGGCATTTCCACGTTGGGAGAAGCAAGCAAGAAGAAACTCCTCCTCTCCGCTGAGTACCCAGCCCTAAACTGAGGGTATCACTCACAGATAACTGTGATTTTGTCCTCACCCCAAGACTAGAACCATACAGAGATTTTGCTTGGACATGTGGTGGGGTGGGGGAGAAGCAGGCTATAAAGGAGAGAACTCCAAATTTCTTCCAAAAGGAACTGACTTCATTTGCAACAGAGTGTGAGGCTCACTTCTAAATTTGTTGCTATGGACTGAATTGGGTATCCCCATCATCAAATTCACATGTTGAGGCACCAACACCCAATGTCATGGTGTTCGTTTATTTGTTTTCTTTTTTATCAAATTTATTGGTGTGACACTAGTTAACAAAATTATACTGGTTTAAGGTATACAATTCCACAACAGAGGGTTTTTTAGGAGATAAGTAAGTTTAGATGAGACTCATAAAGGGATTAGTGCCTCTATAAGAAAGAGCATAAGAGAGAACCCCCCCTCTCTCTTTCTCCCATGTGAGGACACAGTAACAAGGTAACTATATCTATAAGCCACCAAGTGAGCTCTCACCAGAAATTGCCTCTTCTAGTGTTTTGATCTTAGCCATAAGACCATAAGAATTGGGAGAAAATTTCTGTTGTGAAAGCCACCTAGTCTATGGTATATATATTGGAACATCCCAACCTAAGACAGGCATTCTCAAAAGCAGTTGAGGTTTCAGTGAAAGGCAGTTTAGAGGAGATAGGTAGATTTATTTGACATACAGATGTTACCATCTATATAAATAAAAGGCTAAATGTCTGTGATGCACACTGACCACCAGAGGGCAGATGCTCAGCATAGGAGCTGCCATGAGGCACACTGGCCATTTAAAAATAAATAGCACCGAGGACCTGGTGCCAACAAACCAATACTCGGCTTCCCCCAAGTGGAAAACAGGCCCCACCACCACCCTAGAGTGACATATTATCAAATCACTGTCAATGCTGCCCAGACCCCATGGTCCAAGATGTGTCCCACAGCCCAGCCCTGCCTAGAAATGGTTGCTGTGGGCAGTGGGTAATGACATCACATAGCAACACTCTGCTTCCTCTCCTTAGCAACTAGCCTCCTTGGAGTTTCATTAGCCCAGGAACATGATGTAAATAACAATAATAAGCTCAGGAGAGGTTGGACTGTATCCATATTCAGAGTTGCTACAACATATTATCTAGAATGTTCATGTTCCAATGTAAATTATAAGACATTCGTAGGAAAGTCTGAATCTATATACTGGAAAAAAAGAGAAAAACAAAACAAAACAAACAAACAAACAAAAAACACCAGGAAACAGAAACTGCTTACCAGAACAACCAGATGTCAGATTTATCAAAACAAAACAAAAAATATTTCAAAAGAGCCATTTATAAATATTTTAACAATCCAAAGAAATGATGATTAAGGGAGTAACTGAAAGTATGACAACTATGTAACATCAAATGAAAACATTGATAAATAGGTGAGAAATTATAAAAACAAAAGCAAATGGAAATTCTTTAGTACAAATGCCATAACTGAAAATTAAAAAAAAATTAAAGAGTTCAACAGCATGTTTAAGTGGCATAAGAAAGAATTAGTGATTTTGAAAATGGATCAATAGTGATAATGCCATCTGAACAACAAAGAGAAAAGAATGAAGAAAAATGGAAAAACCTCAGAGAAATGCAAAGCACCATTAAGCACACTAACATAGATTTTATTGGTTAGTTTTATGAATCAACTTTGCCAGACTTTAGTACCAAATTTTATTAAGACATTAATCTAGATGTTGCTGTGAAAGTATTTTGTGCATGTGGTTAATATTGATGATCGGTTGTCCTTAAGTAAGGGAGACCACCTTCAATAATTTGGGCGGGTATAACCATATCAGTTGATAGGCCTTAAGAGCAAATATCTGGGTTTCCTCAGAAAAAGAAATTCAGTCCTAGCCGTTTTGGCTCAATGGATAGAGCATTGGCCTGCAGATTGAAGGGTCCCTGGTTTGACTCTGATCAAGGGCACACACCCAGGTTGTGGGCTAGATCCCCAGTAGGGGGCATACGAGGGGCAGCCAATCAATGACTCTAATCATTGATGTTTCCATCTCTCTATCTCTCTCTCCATCTTCCTTCCTCTCTGAAATCTATAAAAATATTTTTAAAAAAGAAATTTAGATTCAAAACTGAAAAATCAGCTCTTAACTCAGTTTTCAGGTGGTGATAGATGCACAGAGGTATTGGGATAAGGAAATTATTCTAAATTATATCTGAACACAACAGGAACAAAAGAAGAGATAGGAAATGTTAAAAAAAAAAGAAAGAATATCAAAAGCCATAATTATTTACTTCTTTTTGTTGTCGTCTCTGAGCTTCTTTAAATATATAAAATTATGTAAAGCAATAATTTTAACAATGTAATGTTACACAATGCTTGCAACATTTATAGATTCAGTATGCATAACAAAAATATCATAAAATAGGAGAAAGGGACTACAGATAGATAAGAGTATCATTTCTAAATCTCACTGTATTCAATTCAGTATACATATTAAAGTGATTCTGATAATTTAGGATACCAGTGGTAAATTCTAAAACAACCATTAAGAAAATAACTTAAATTTTAGTTAAAAAACATTAAGTGATTTAAAATGTTGCATTAGCACCCTCTCACCACTGCTTTTCAACATCATACTAGGTGTTCTAATGAATTCACTAAGATAAGAAAAGGTAATGAAGGATATACACATTGGGAATGAATAAAACTGTTCACAGATGACATGATTACTTGTAGAAAATCTGAAATAATTGAAAAAAATTCTGGAATTAATAAGTGGTTATATGAATGTTGTAGATTCAAATCAGTATACACAAGTCGATCACTTTTTATAGACCAGCAATGGACAAATGGAATCTGAGGTTAAAATGATAATACCTTTTATATTAACACTCAAAAATTAAGTACTTAGTTATAAATCTAACAAAATATGTACATGATGTATGAGATAAATTACAAAATTCTGATGAACCATATAAAAATGAATTAAATAAATGGAGATATAGTCCATGTTCATGTATAAAAAAACTCAGTATTGTCAAGATTTCATTTCTTTATAACTTGATCTATAGACTTAATGCAATTCCAGTCAAAATCTCAGCAAGTTATTTTGTGGATATTGACAAACTAATTCTAAAGTTGATATAGAGAGAATATTGAAGGAGAAAAACAACGTTGGAGGGTAGACATTATCTGGTTTCAATACTTACTATAAAGTTATTAAGACAGTGTAGTATTGGCAAAACACTAGACAACTAGATCAATGAAACAGAATAGAGAGCCACATACAAACCTACATAAATATTGTCAACAGATATTTGACAAAGGAGCAAAGGTAATACAATGGAGCAACGTAGCCTTTCAATAAATAGTGCTGAAAGAACTGGACACCTACATGCACAAAATAATAATAAATTGAGACACAGACATTATACCTTTCAAAGAAATGTACCCCAAGTGGATGACAGACCTAAATGCAAAATTCAAAACTATGAAATTCCTAGGTTATAACATAGGAGAAAACTTAGAACCACAAGAAACCAATATTAGAATTAATAGGCATTAAAACAAGTAAGTGTTATCAGAGGAAAAGAGGGATGTGTTGTAATGCAAGAAAAGTCAATCTATCTCAAAGTTATGATAGTTTTAATCATATACACACCTAACAATAGAGCACCATAGTACATGGAGCAAAACTGATAAAAATGAAGGGGAAAGTAGATTATTCAACAATCAGAGATGGAAACTTCTATATTCCACTTTCATTAATGGATAGAAAAATTAGGGAGAAGACCAACCAGGAAATAGATATTAACACTATAAATTAACTTGATCTGGATGATATCTATAGAGCCCTTCACTTAACAATAGCAGAAAGTACTTTATTCTTTTTAAATTATTTATTGTTGAAAGTTTTACATGTCTCTCCTCCCTCCCCCATTGACCTCTTCCCAACTGCTTCCATCCCCCAGCACATACCCCAAACCATGAAAGTACTTTATTCTTAATTGTATATGGAACATTCTGCAGATATATCCTATGCTGTAATAAAACAAATTGTAATAAATTTAAATGGATAGAAATAATACAAGGTATGTTCACTGACTACTCTGATTTATTGAATTTACACTGCAATAACAAAAAGAAATTTGAGACACTCATAAATATATGGAAGTAAAACAATATATTCCTAAATAAGCAGTAGGTCAAAGAAGAAGTTATAAGGAAATTAAAAGTTCTTTCAGATGAATGAAATTGGAGACACAACATACTAAAATTTTAAAATTTTGGGATATAGCTAAACAGTGCTTAGAGAGAAAATTATAGCTGTAAAAACCTATATTAAAAATAGTATGATCTCAAATAAATATTCCTAATTTTCCACTTAAGATACTGGGGGTGGTGTTGGGGAAACTAAACTAAACTTAAGGAGAGAAAAGGAAGGAAATAATAAAAATCAGATTCTAGATACTAATGATACACTGAATAGAAAAAAAAAATAGAAAAAAATCAATGACTGTTTTGTGAATGTTGGGTGGATCTGTTTCCATACTTTTAATACCCTTGTTTTCAGATACAAAGATCCACAGCTGCTGTTCTTGTTACCTGGATTTCTATATCACATTCTTGTCAGGAATGCGCATGGCAGATAGATTTTCTCATTGAATATATGTCTACAGAATGTAGATTAGAGACTAACCTACAGCTGTTCAGGTGTTTGACCAACAGGAGGCAATAGCATGTAGATTAATATGCCCTGAAATATCTGGTAGCAGATAATCATCCTATTCCAGTTTAGGGGAAGTGAGCTTTAGCAGGTAATCACATATGTAACTCAGCTTTTGTTGAGCCTCTATGTTTCATCAACCTTTTGATAAAACTCTTCTAATTATGACATGCTCTAATTGGCCCCTGGCAGTAAAGATAAAAATTGTGAACAAAGTGATAACAAGTACATATCTATCAACAAATGAATCTAAAAATCGAGTGAATAAAAAATATGATGAACAGAATAAACTGGTGAATATAATAGGATCAGGGGCATAGAAAGGAAATGGACAGACAATTATTGGGGGGAATGGAGTGTGGGGGTACGAGAAGAGACTGGACAAAAATTGAACTTCTATGGGAGAGGACAATGGTAAGGGTAAGGGCATGGGGTAGGTGGGAACCAGGTGGAAGGGAGCATTGGGAAACAAAAAGAGGAACAACTGTAATAATCTGAACAATCAAGACTTATTTAAAAAAAAACAACTTGCCTATGATTTAGAGATGTGTTCATGTTACTGAATTGAGTTTGCTACCACATAATCTGTAGAATTTAAAGGCTAAACATTTATATCATGTATTGAGATATTATGTGTTTAAAAGGTTAAAATTTTAAAAGTTGGTTCATCTTTTAAAATTATACATAGTCTAAATTTTAATATTTTAGTTGCTATGCATTTACTAGCATTTTTCATAAAATAACATTTAAATCATTTTGTACTTTTATATGAATGTGTCTACTTACATCTTAAATAATTTAATAAAAATAAATTTGAATAATAATGACTATGTTTACTTCTAGGCTTCAATATCAACCTAGTTTATTTTACAAGAGCAAAACAGTACCAAATTGTGCTTGTATTGATCAAGTCTAGAGTGATATAGTATTTTCCATATTTACAACTCAAAATTCACTCCATAAAGAGACTGAAAATATAATTTCTACTATACTAAAAAAGTATATCCAAATACAAATCATTTTTGCTTCAAATGGTGACAACAAAAAGCGCCCATCTGTCATATGATCAAATTATATTTGCTATGTATCAGCATAGTCACCGAATAATATAAAAGAAGAAACAGACCAATGGTGGTTTAGTTGTTAATTTTAAAATATACAATCTGCAAATTGGATGAATCCATAAGTATAAATAGGTATTGTTATGTTGATAAAAATCATAGAATTAAAACCCGTTAGCTTTGATTCTTCTTTTGGTAAATATTTTAAGACCATTATAAAGCATTATGATATTGCATTTCAGAAATGCTTAACTAACTTATGGTATGTTGTCATTTAAATTGTCTTTATTCATCACTAAAATTGATATCTACCTCTCTATCTTTCTTCCTCCTGGGAAGAAGTTTAAGATAAAAATCCAGCATGGTGGACTTGAATCTCAGTCTGCTACTAACTGGTATGACTTTTATTTGGTGTTTTTGTTTGTTTGTTTGCTTGTATGTTTTTGCTTAATTTACTTAACTTTTCCTGTATGAGTTTTGAGTTTCACATATATTAAATTAAAATGTAATGATTACCCCCACCACCACAGCTCAGAAAGTTTTTGGATGATTACATGTTTTGTGTTATAGGAAAAAGATTTTAAAAATTATAATTCTAATCTGGGGAAATTTTGCAGAATAGTAGAGATAAATATGTAGCAAAAGTTTTAATGGTAGGAAAGGACATCCGTTGAGTCCATGTTACTGCCATTCATCATAGCTGTTTTCATTGTGTTGACAAAATGTCACATGTGAGGAAGGGATTACCAGGGTCACTGCTTTTCTAAAGGTTCAAGCGAGGACCTGACTGTTAAATGCATTGCTTACTTAAAAAAAACATATTATTTAAATAACATTAAGCTACTTATAGATAAACAATACAAAAGGGACCTGAATGGGGAGAAAAAAATGAAACTTTCCAAAAAATTTCCAGTGGATTTCCTAGTAAAGTGTGCCTTTCATTAATTGAAATGCTCATAGAAAAGCCATATTTTAAGAGTCTGATGGAGTCAATTCCCTTTTAGGTGGGAAAGTGGACTACCTGGTGACTCCAAACTGTTCGATTTTGTATTCTGTTAATGTCTGTGAGTGATCCCTGTAGGCAACTTGTTGTCCTCACATGCCTCTCATGAGGAAAGTCATGGAAATTCTCTTAATTCCCACCAAATACAATACATAGACACTAAAGTGAAATAAACAGTTTACAGATCACTTGGTCAAATAAATAGAGGATAATATATATATATATATATATATATATATATATATATATATATATATATATATATATATAACAAATAGACTGAATTATAGAACAACTGGACAACCAGTCGCTATGATATGCACTGACCACCAGGGGACATGCATGGAACATAGTGGGCATTGGCAGCAGAGCATGGAATATGGCAGACACTGGCCATGGAAGGATGGTGGAGCAGGTGAGCAGGGATGCCAGAGCAAGGCAGGGCACCTGTTTCTGTCATCAGGGTGAGCCTCTGCTGGTTACTGAAATTTTTTTGCTTCCAGGTGCTGTGGTCCCACTAGATGCTCACACCTGCTGCCAGCACAGGCCTTGCCTGCACCCACTGCTGGCACCTAGAGACGGCCCCGATCATTCAGTGCCTTCAGTGGGTGCGAATGGTGGCTGCCAGCCCTGATCACCCCTCAGGGCTTCTCCACCTTTCCCTGCTCCTGAGGGGTGATTGGGGCCAGCAGCTTCCTCTCACACCTCCTGCTGCCGATTGTCCTGCTCACACCTGTCGATTGTCCTGCTCACACCTGCTGCCAGTGCATGCACTGCTGCTCACACCTGCTGTTGGCACTGGAGCCACTGCTCATATCCACTGCTGATACCAGCCCCAAAAGCTCTGCACCATTGGTGGGTATGAGCTGGGCTGGTGCCATCAGTGCATTGGAGTGGTGGCAGTTGGAGTGGGGCTGCAGGCAGACGGGGGACCAGGGGCTGCAGTGGAAGGGGCTGGGCCGGGGCATGGAGGATAGGCTGAGGCCTACTCCTGTGTCCACCAAAGCCTCAGGACCCACAGTTTTTTTCAAGGTGCACGAACTCATGCACTGGGCCCCTAGTGATTTATATGACTAGAGGCCCAATGCATAAAATTCAAGCAAGGGGCTCAGCCCTTGCAACCATGGCAACTTGCCTCAGCCCTTGCAGCCCCGGCTTTGTCTGGAAGGTTGTTTAGAAGGACTTCTGGAAGGTCCTTTGGCTATCTCGTCTAATTAACATATTACACTTTTATTATTACAGATGATCATAAAGTTTCCCTTTAAAATTCCATTACATATTTTTCTGCTATTCCAAAGATACTTTATTTTATTCCAGTCACTGTTTATTTTCCAGACCTTTTCTTTAAGCACCCCTTAATCTTAATCTTGCCTTCAGTCTCCCAAAATCCTAATACTAGCTTCTTAATCTTCTAAGATATGTATTTATGTTTCTCTTTCATAGGCTAAACTGTTTAGAGACATAAAACTCTTTTCATTCTAATCTTCCACACATAGCAAATATTATTTCCTTCAAGGAAGCAAAGATTTCTGTCACCGGGATACATCCTTGGAGACATTTCTGAACAATAAAACATGTATTTGTCCTGTCATGTATAAATCATTTTGCACAGTGCCTAGCACATAGTAGCCCATTCAACAAAGAGTAGCTGCCATTATTCCTATATTTTATTGTCATCCTTTAAAAATACTTATTGTATGATTACCACATGCTTAGCTTTATTATAGGCACTAAGAAAATGACTTTGAAGAAGAATAAACAAACCCCCTACACTTACTGATGTTACATTCTAGTGAATGGAAATACTTAGAAAAAAATGCATGCTGTGATATCAAGTATGTAGGCAATTACTATTAAGAAATACAATAAAGCAGGATAAAGATATATAGAGAGATGTAGTTGGCAATTTAAAATATGGTTATTAGGAAAATCTTCAAGTCATGTGGGCCAAGAGGAATATCTTCAAGAGGAATAACCATACATCTCTCTGAATCCAAACAATTAATAGTATTAAGCATTGAAATTTTACCCCAAATAATGTCCCTTTAAAATAGCCTGTTCATAAAAGGGGGTCCTTGGGGGAATGGTGATATATGTAATACTTTCAACAATAAAGAATTATTAAAAAATAAAAATAGCCTGTTCAGTCATAAACATGTATATACATACATATGCATGTATTTTTTTAAAAATATAATTACATGGTGAGTCCCCACACTAGACATCTATGAAGTACTTGTAGCATCTAACAGCATACTCTAAAAAAGATTACTTATGGCCTCGCTAGTTTTGCTCAGTGGGTAGAGCATTGGCCTGTGGACTGAAGGGTCCTGGGTTTCATTTGGTCAAGGGCACATGCTCTGGTTGAGGGCTTGACCCCAGTATGGGGCATGCAGGAGGCAGCCAATCAATGATTCTTTCTCATCATTGATTCTATCTCTCCCTCCTCCTCACTTTCACTCTCTGAAATCAATAAAAAATAAACTTTAAAAGAGATTACTTTTAAAAGAGATTTCTGAATGTCAGAAGTAAATGTGAGGTCTGGATAGATTCTGCTCAATACAGTCAGTATTGCTTCTTTAAGCCCTGACTAAGATGTGCTCCACCAAGGGAACCTAAAAGTCCATGTCACAACAAGAACCACTAATGGAAAAAGAAAAGAAAATTACATGTACAAATTGTT
Source organism: Lasiurus borealis (assembly GCA_004026805.1). NCBI lineage: Eukaryota > Metazoa > Chordata > Mammalia > Chiroptera > Vespertilionidae > Lasiurus > Lasiurus borealis. The sequence goes on from PVJN01000841.1 coordinate 141,167, forward strand.
GGAGAAATAACCCAAAACCTTTCCTAGACAACGCTATGAAATGATTTTGTCTATTTTTATTGATATGTTTGCTGATTCTGCCTTACTAGACAGAGCTTCAAGAATGTGCAGGCACTGAATTATAGGCCACGTCTATATATCATATTTTTCTGTGTATAAGATGCTATACTTTTCTAAAATCATTAGACTGAAAATTGAAGGGTGTCTTATACACAGAAGTCAGACAAGGAAGGAGCCGAGTGCACAGCTACAAATACCTTGTCAAACAGGCTTCCTTCAAGCAGGAGCCTTATCATTACTGACCTCTACTGATGCTATAAGTGGAGGTGGAGGTGGAGGTGGAGGTGGACAGTGCACAGATGCTGGAGTCTTCTGAGCCCATAAAGTTGTCAAAAAATAAAAAAGATAAATACCAGTAACCAATTGTCTTACTCTGCAAAATTCAAACTGAATGTAGTCAGCTATGCAAAAGAGCATGGAAATACTAGTAGAGCTGCAGAGAGACAATTTCGATCTTCTCCCACTGAGTGTACAGTCACACAGTGGAGAAAACAGGAAGAACAACTCCTTAAGATGCCAAAAAAAAAAAGGCCTTGAGAGGAAAACCAGCAAAATTTTTAAAATATTGATTGCTTAATTTGGGGTTGGAAAAGTGTGTGTGGGGTGTGTCTTATACATGGAAAATATGGTAGCCACCAAAAAATATGTTAAGGGTAAAAACAATAATGGAATTGGAGATTTAGTGTTTGACACAGAATTAGTTCTCATTAAGTATATCATGTCTTCCCAAAATGAAAAACTCAGTCACATTATGTTGGAATGAAGCTGCCCAGGTTTTCCTTGCTAGCCTCAGTCCCTGTGCTGGCTTTTTTTATTAATTGATAATATCTCAAATTGAGTGAATGAGGAAGCAATTAAAATGCAGGCTCTGCAAACCTGTGTTCATATGTGAGGACTTGCGGCAATGGACTGCTGTTAATGGGTGGTTTTTGAGCTAGAGTTGCAAGATTTAGTAAATTCAAATACAGGGCACCCTGTTAAATTTGAATCTCAGATAAACAATGGATGATTTCTTAGTACAGTGGTACCTCAAGATACGAGGTTTTTGAGATACGAGCCATCGAGCGAGTGATTTTTGCTTTGAAATACGAGCAACATTTGAGATAGGAGTAATCGTGAGGATCGGCCAGCTGCACACGACCCACCAGTTTACCGCGACTGGCCACGTCTCAAGGTTATGGAACGAATTAAACTCATATCTCGAGGTATCACTGTATATGTATATCTCAACTAGTTCGTAGGGCATACTTTTGATAAAATATTTTATTTCTTTATCTGAAATTCAAATTGAACTGGCAACCTATATTTTATTTGGAAATCCCATTCATAACCATTGGCATTTGATATGCAAGGCTGGAGACCTGGGATCAAAACAGCTAAATTCTAGAGATACGGAGTTTTTACAAAGCAGGTCAGAGAAAGATGGCGGTGGTGTATTTTCTCTGTGCCCAGCATGGTGCTTATTGCTTCATAAGCAAGATTTTTTTCCTCACACAAATTCTTCTACAGACATAATGTTATGAGGAAGGAGATTAAGACAGTAAAGGTTACGGAGCTAGTATATGATGAGCAGGTTTAGAACCAAGATAATATCTCTCTACAGAGTTCATGCTCCTCATGCAGAAGCATCTAACACTTTGGCTCAAGGTTATTAGAAGGCTAACTAGAGCCCAGACCGGTTTGGCTCAGTGGATAGAGCATCGATTTGTGGACTGAAAGGTCCCAGGTTCGATTCCGGTCAGGGGCATGTACCTTGCTTGCGTGCGCATCTCCACTGTGGGGCATGTAGGAAGCAGCTGATCGATGTCTCTCTCTCATCGATGTTTCTGACTTTCTATCCCTTTCCCTTCCTCTCTGTGAAAAATCAATAAAATATATTTTAAAAAAATAATAATAAATAAAAAAATAAAAAAGAAGGCTAACTAGAGGCCCAGCATGTGAAATCACACATCCCTGCCCACCTGCACACACCCCAACAACCTGCCCGCTGCCCCACCTGCCCGCCAGCTACCAGCTTTGCTGTGATCAGAGCTTGTGAGCAATGGGGAGGGCCTGAAAGGTGCTCCATGAACCTCATGGTGACCAGTCTATGGTCGTCTTGGTCATGATGTGTCTCTTGGCCTTTCATTATTATGATGTTACAGAGCCATTGAATGGTTGACTTCAAATTCTGATCCCTTGAATCTGTTGAAGAAAGCTTATGGCCTTAGAGTTGGGAGATGCTTAGAGATCTTTAACAAAACTCATCTGAACCAATCCCAGGACTTTAATTTAGTAAACATAAATGAAAGGATTGACATATTCCATCAAGAGCGGTCTATAATCTTCTGAGGCAAAAATGCCATATGGATAAATTATTAGTGCCATTTAATGCTCTGGATTAAAAAAAATAGATGATGGCCACTCATTTTTCAAACATTTTCTTAAAATCAATTTTGTGTAGGTCTGTGGGAAAATAGGAATATAAATAAGTCCCAGCCTCCCCACCCAAGGAATTTACAATTTAATTGGAGAGGCAGATAAGTCAACAACTAACTTCAAACACCCGACAATGTGAAAGAAGGCCTTTAACAGAATGCAAGCAGAGTGCAGTGGGAGTACAGGGGATGCTCGACTGTTTGAGTGAGAAACAGTAAAAGATGAGATAAAGGAGATAAAGCAGGGAGTGGAGATAAATAGAATGACAGATTAATAAAAAACAATCAGATGAGTATCATTGCTTCTTTTTCTATGGAGAAATGTAATTTGGACATATAAAATTTGATAAACATACACTAATATGGATTTAGAAATAATATATGGTGCAGTTACAATACTTTGGCTATATTTTCTGATGTTACCTCATATTACTTTTACAATATTTTATTGATTGTTTTAGAGTAAGAGAGAAAAAGAGAGGGGGAGAGACAGATTTTGTGAGAGTAGAACATTGATTGGTTGCTTCCTGCACACCCCCTACTGGGGATTGAGCCCACAACCTGGGCATGTGCTCTGACTTGGAATTGAACCAGCAGCCTTTTCGTGCACTGGATTATGCACAACCAACTGAACCACACCAACTAGGGCTCATATGACTTTTTAAAATATTTATTGATTTCAGAGAGGAAGGTAGAGGGTGAGAAAGATAGAAACATCAATGATGAGAAATAGTCAATGATGAGCTGCCTCCTGCACACCCCACTCTGGGGATTGGTCCTGCAAACCAGACAGGTGCTCTGACAGGGAACCTAACCATGGCCTTCTGGTTTATAGATCTACTAGAGGCCTGGTGCACAAAATTCATGCATGGGTGTGTGTCTGTGTCCCTCAGCACAGCCCGCACCCTCTTCAATTTGGGACCCCTCGAGGGATATACAACTGTCCTCTCACAATCCAGGACTGTTGTCTCTCAACCACTCACTTGCCTGCCTGCCTGATTGCCCCTAACCACTTCTTCCTACCTGATCAATGCCTAACTGCTCCCCTGCTAGCCTGATTGCCCCCAACTGCCCTCCCTTAATGGCCTGGTCACCCTAACTGCCCTCCCCTTCTGGCCTGGTCACCCCTAACTGTCCTCCCCTGCAGGCCTGTTCTCCCCCAACTGCCCTCCCCTGCAGGTCTGGTCACCTCTAACTGTCCTCTCCTGCAGGTCTGTTTTCCCTCAACTGCCCTCCCCTGCAGGCCTGTGTTGCCCCATACTGACCTCCCCTGCTGGCCTTCTCCCTCCCAATGTCCCTGCCCTGCTGGCCTGATCACCACAACTGCAGGGGAGGGGAGTTGAGGGTAACCAGGCCGATAAGGGAAGGCATTTAGGTGTGACCAGGCCAGCAGGGGAGGGAAGTTGGGGTGGACCAGGCTGGCAGGGGAACAGTTAAGTATTGATTGGGCCGGGAGGGGAGTGGTTAAGGGCAATCAGGCAGGCAGGCAGCGGAGCGTTTGGGAGCTAGCAGCCCTGGATTGTGTGAGGGATGTCCCAGATTGGTGAGGGTGCAGACTAGGATGAGGGACACAACCCCACATGCACGAATTTCATGCACCAGGCCTCTACCTCTAGTACTAATATGCTAAGTGAACCTCCTCCTCTCTGACCAGTTGCTATGATTCACACTGGCCACCAGGGGGCAGACACTCAACAGAGGAGCTGCTGAGCTGCAGTGACTTGGCAGCAGTGGTTCTTGTGTGACCTACCCTGAAACCAGAGAGGAGGGAGACCGTTTTCCTCACGGGGCTGCATGATTCCAACTTTGGCAGTGGGTTATGTTGTTGCTGGGGGACTGTCAGCCCTGAGTCTGGTTTACTGCACACTTACATTTATGGTCTACACCCTATACCACAGCAACAATGGAGAGTGCCCTCTCGCACTCTGGGACCCCTTGTGGGATGTCAGAAAGCAGGTTTCAGCCTGATACTTGCAGGCCAAGCCGAGAGACCCTGCCTGGCATAGGGACCCCACTCACTCTGCAGACACTGGAGAGGGACTATATGAAGTTGGCTCCAGGGCATGCCTGGCCTTTCTTGCCCAGTCTTGCCCTGCCAGCCACCTTCTAATTAATTTCCTTTCAATGTGCACAAATCCGTGCACTGGGTCACTAGTAAGTTTTATAGAGCTCTGAAATTGAAGCCCTGAAAACAAGTTTGAAACTTTATAGAAAATAATATAAATCTCAATGTGCCTTACTGTACCTACTGTAAAAATGAGAACAATAGTTTAACTACTTCATAGGGTGATACTGAAAATTAAATGAGGTATTATACATATCAAGTACTTATGGTACTTAATGCAGAAAGAAGCAAAAATGAATTGTCATCTGCTAGATTATAAATTGCATGGTGGTAGAACTTTTTTTTTTTTTTACTTCTGCACCCCAAAACAAAAGCATTTTTGTTCACATGATAAGTGTTCAACCAACAGTTTTGGAATAAATGGAATGAAGTTGTGGAGGTGGAAGAAATATCCATTCTTTATCTGCATGGATAAATGGTTGGGTAGATTGATGGTTATCTCCCAAAACTCTGGCCTCTCCACAAATCTTTCTGTGTTCATATTTTACAGCCCAATCATACACATGCATCTGTACAATATAATTGAATTATTCCAATGAAAAAAAGTAGCTGAAATAAGATTACATCTTCAGAATTATAGATTTCATATTATTCACTAATTAATTAATTAATTAATTTATTTATTTATTAAGCATTAGACATTGGAAAGATATCAGAAATGAAAACAAATAAGATAATCCTTCTATTCTAGAAGAGCTGTCAGTTTGCACACTGAATCAGAAGTATAAACATAATTGCAATATGTGTTGGAAGAGCTACTTTAAAAATAGAGATATGTTATTCCAAGGAAGAGAGGAACCAAGTTTGTCTGGAACCAGTGAGCTGTATTCTGATTGATGAACAAGGTCTGAACATGTGCTAAAGATAAGAACATTCCAGGCATGTTCTACATCATCAATGAAGGCACAATTTTAGGGATATCATATTTTAAAAATGGGATTACAATTTTCATGATAGAATCTTCAGTTGGTGAAATATCATGGCCTATCATTGTTCTTTTCTCTGCAGTTTATCATTTCACCTTATTCCTGTTTTCACAATCTAATGAAGAAAAGTGAGTAAGTCATCCATGAAGGTATATCAGATAGCTCATAAGGCTTTAGAAGCTACTTCTTTCAGTTTCATTGGTATTTTCATTGGTGTGCACCTCAAGGGTAATACAAGTGGTACTTTCATCCAAACAATGACTTAATTCCCCTATGTGCTGTTTGAGAAAATAAGCTGTTAGTGTTCTGACTGCAAACTGATCCTATATAATAAAACCCTAATATGGAAATTGACTGAACAGCAGAATGACCAGTTGCTGTGACATGCATTGACCACCAGGAGGCAGGCACTCAATGAAGGAGCTGCCCTCTGGTGGTCAGAGTGCTGCCACAGTGGGAGCCTGCTCAGCCAGAAGCCGGACTCATGGCTGGTGAATACTAAGGATGTCTCACTGATGGTGCAGGGAGCTGCAATTCTAACTACCCCACTGGGGATGTCTGCCTACTGGCTTAGGCCCACTCCCCCGCTGATGGACATCCCTTGAGGACTCCCGAACTGCAAGAGGGCACAGGCTAGGCTGAGGGAACTCCCAATCTAGTGCACGAATGTCATGCCCTGGGCCTCTAGTGTTGAAATAATTTAGTAACACCATGGATCTTACCTGTATTTGAAATCATAATATTGATTTCATCAGGGCAAACAGCATTTCACTGCTGTAGAAATGGTCAAGAAAACACAAGAAGAGCTTTCAAATGATGAGCATTTTGCTAATGCTAAAATGAATGGAGGCACATTTTTCAACAAAGATATATAAAACATGAAATTGAATTCCAAAAGCATAATGCTAATTAACCTAATTCTTTAGGTATGCTTTGGACTCTCCACTTTTTTAGTCTCCCAATAAATCTTTGTAAGATATAGTGCCAAATGTCATTATTCATGAGCTTTGGCTTGTGGAAATTCAATGTGTTAAGCAGAAGTGTGATAAATAAAAGCCCATACATTTAAACTGATCAAATCATAGCAATAGAACCCAGGACATGATGAAAAGGGTAAACCTTGTTATAGTCGAAGTCTTACATAGAACTTTCCAATTAGATGCCTTGTGGTTATAATATATACTAAAGAATTAGTATGCATTGATGCCTGAGGTAATAGTGGGGAAAAAACACCATGGCTTCTTCCTTGTTTTATAATAAAAAAATAAATGTGTGGTAGCTCCAAACAGAATGTTTCACATAACAAATCTGCCTCAAGGACAGGATGTGATAATATGATAAAAATTAGCTTAAGATCTCTTGAACTTTACTTGATTACAAGTTCCTTCTGTTTTATGATCACAGGTGCCATCCTTGGCCCCTGCTTCAAAATAATGAACCACCACAGAATTCAAATGAGAGCTGCCAGCATCATTAAAGAACATTTGACATAATTTATATATCTTTTTATCTCTAAATTCCTCTGCCTAGAATAGAAACTTCATTTTTCTCATCTATCATTTTAAAATGATAAACAATTATCCTGTCTTCTTCCAGGCAGGACTTTAGACATATCAAATTAATTTTCTCTATTATAACCAAGTTTTACTTTACAACATTATGCCCTTTTGACATGCTGGGGAAATGGCATTGCCAAATCTTGCTTGGCTTGCCAAAGGTCACATTGAAAATTGGTTGCAAAGGCAGAACTGGGACACATGGTATCCAAATCCTACTCCACAGCAGACCACACTCATCTTTACATCACAGAATGGCATTCCAAATTATAGAGGACAGAACATAGGAGCTGGTTTCAAAGCTGGAGAGCAAAATAAAAGGAAGGACAGGGCACAGTGATTATTTATGTGTTCACGGGTCATTGTCTTATAGAAGACTAGAGACCCCGTGCAGGAAATTCATGCATGGGTAGAGTACCTAGGCCTGGCCAGCTATCAGGGCCAATCAGATTCCCCACCTCCCTGCCTCCCCACATCCTCCTTCCCTAGATTAGAGAGGGTACAGGCCAGGCTGAGAGAGAACCTCCCCCCCCCCCAGGTCCCTCTGTGCCCTGCTGCCACCGCTGGTTGCCTGCAATGTTCTGCATCACCCCATGTGGTCACGCCATCTGTGACCACATGAGGGCAGTCATCTTGTGTGCTGAAGTGATGGTTAATCTGCATGTTTCCCTTTTATTAGATAGGATAGAGGTCTAGTACATGGGTGGGGGCCAACTGGTTTGCCCTGAAGGATGTCCTGGATCAAGGCGAGGTTTCCCTTGGGGCATGGAGTGGCCTGGGTGAGAGGCCTGTGGTGGTTTGCAGAGGCCTTGGTATCTGGGATTTATTTATCTTCTACAATTGAAACTTTGTAGCCTGGAGAGGAGCCAAGCCTTCTGCTCACACAGCCATTGAAATTTTGTTGCCTTAAATGGAGGCCTGGTTGGGCCAGGGTGTGCAGAAAGCTTGGCTTCCTCCATCTCCAGGGGCAACCCAAGCCTCTCCCCTGCTCGCTCTGTGGCCATAGCCATGTTCGTTGGGTTAATTTGCATACTCATTCCTGATTGGGCATGGCTTTTGGGCGTGGCTGGTGGCTGTAGCGGAGTTATGATCAATTTGCATATTACTCTTTTATTAGATAGGATGATTTGGGTCATTGGTTTAAAGAACAGTAGAGGCCCAGTGCATAAAATTCATGCACGTGGGTGGTGTCCCTCAGTCTGGCCTGTACTCTCTCCAATTTGGGATCTCTCAAAGGATGTCCTACTGCCAGTTTATAGTAATCAGGCATAAACCAGCAGTTGGATATCCCTCTCTCAATACAGGAGTGCTGACTCCTAATTGCTTACCTGCCTGCCTACCTGCCTGATTGCCTCTAACCACTCTCCCTGCTAGCCTGCACACTCCCATCTGCCTGCCCTGCTAGCCTACTTGCCCCTACCTTCACTCCCCCTGGCCTGCTTGCTGCCAACTACCCTCCTGCTTCCTGCTCACTCCAAACTGCCTCCACACTGTCCTGTTCCCCTCCAAGTGACCCCCACTGACTGCCTGCTTGCCCCCAACTGGCTCCCCTTATCCCCAAAGGTCTGGTCCCCCCCAATCTGATCACCCACAGTTGCCCGCCAATCTTGGCCTCTAACCAAGTCTACTTTGGCCCCGCCACCATGACTTTGTCCAGAAGAACATCCAGAAGGTCTCCTTTAATGTCTCCCAGTCTATTTAGTATATTACTCTTTTATTAGTATAGATAAAGGCCTGGTGCACAGATGGGGGACAGCTGGTTTGCCCTGAAGTGTATCCCAGATCAGGGTGGAGGCTTTCCTGGGGTGTGGGGAGACCTGGGAGAAGGGCTTGTGGTGGTTTGGAGGCCAACCATGCTCTCATAGGGTGAGGGTCCCTGCTGGGGGTATATGGCCAGCCTGGGTGAAGGGCTGAGGCTGTTTGTAGGATGGCCAAGTCCCCAGCGGGGATCCTCACCCCATGGGAATGTGACCAGCTTGATCTGAGGGCTCTTTTCATGCTGGCCATGCCCCACAGAAATCCAGGCTCCCAGCCTCTAATTTTTTCTTTTCTTTCTTTTTTTTTTTTTTATTAGCACCTCCTTGAGCAGAGCCCAGGGCTAGCTTAAATCAGATATCTGGGATTTATTTATTTTCTATAATTGAAACTTTGTAGCCTTGAGTGGAGGCCAGGGCAGGTAGGAAACTTGGCTTCCTCCATCACCAGGGGCAACCCAAGCTTCCTGCTCAATCCAGCTTTGTGGCTGCTGCCATATTTGTTTGGCTAATTTGCATGCTCGCTACTGATTGGCTGGTGCGTGTAGGAGAGTGATGGTCAATTTACCTGTTTCTCTTTTATTAGTGTAGATGATTTCTCAACATTAGTGTTTCACTTCCAATGGGACAAAAATTGGTTCTTCAGGGATGGAGGACCATAATCTTACTACTTTATGTATAAAGGACACATATACAGCCCAGTCAGCATGGTTCAGTGTTTGAGTATGAACCTATAAACCAAGATGTTAGTGTTTTATTCAGTGTCAAGTCACATGCCCACGTTGAGGCTCAATCCCTAGTGTGCGGCATGCAGGAGGAAGCAAATCTCTCTCATCATTGATGTTTCTCTCTCTCTTTCCCATCCAAAATCAATAAAAACATTTATATTTTAAAAGAACAAATATACAGCATATAAATGGTTATTTAGGATATCTGTGACTTTAAAATTTCACAGGCAGGGTAGTGGAGAATAAAATGTTTAAAAAAAGCTATTTATGTAACTAATAATGAACAAAACACAAACAGGATGAGAAAAAAAAAATTACATAACATTTTCTGGGACTAGGCTAGAAAAAAAAAGCAATGTGTGAATCAGAAAACATATAGCCAAAGGGCATGAAGTAAGGGGAAGTTATTTCATCTCATCATACATAAGTGATTATTTATAGAGAACTCTTTCAGAATCCTGAAAAGCTCAGATTTGTTGTTTGGATATTGCTATAGACAAAATTTTAGAATGGCTCCTGAGATACTCACCTGCTCTTATGAAATCTCCTCTCCCAAAGTGTGGACTGAACCCATGGATATGGCGCACCATGACTCCCATGACTATATCATGTTATGTGGAAAAGGAGAAGAGATTTTACAAATGCAATTCAGGCTCCTAATCAGTTGACTTTGAGTTAATCAAAAGGAGAGTGTCCTGGACAGGCCTGATCTAATCAGATTAGTTCTTTAAAAGAGTACTTCAGCTGTCTTTGCGATCAGACACTGGAAGCAGCGGGGAAGTGCTCCTGCTGGCCTGAGGAAGCAAGGTGCCATGGGTTCCAGAGCTGTAAAGAAATGAATTCTGCCAACAACTTGAATGATTTTGAAAGTGAGCTGCACACTTGAGTTGAGAAAGCAGCCCTGGCTGAACCCTTGATTTCAGCCCTATGAGAGCTGGAGCAGAGGAACCAGTTAATTATGCCAAGATCCTTGATCCATGGAAATTTTGAGAATATATGTGTGCATTTAGTGCCAGTTTCAAGGCACTAAATTCATGGAAATTATACATATAATTTTTTACAGAGAGGACAGGAGAGGGATAGAAAGTCAGAAACATTGATGAGAGAGAGAGACATCGATCAGCCGCCTCCTGCACGCCCCCTACTGGGGATGTGCCCACAACCAAGATACATCCCCTTGACTGGAATTGAACCTGGGACCTTTTAGTCCGCAGGCCGACGCTCTGTCCACTGAGCCAAACAGGTTTGGCCATGTAAATTCTTTACACAGCAATAGAAAAAAATATATAGTTATTTAAAAGGGAATAGGGAAAAGAGTTTTTTGGCATTTCAAGTTTTTCTACAACCTTCCCAGAAATCTCAGACATTATTAAACCTCATATAGCTTTATCATGCCAGGAGTAATTATGTTCTTTCTTTTCATCTTTCTTCTAAATTTAACACGTTTGTCTTGAAAATACATAAAATATATATTTATGCCAAAATTTTTTGAGATTCTCCATCTGTACTTAAAACTAATAATAATGTTCTTAGAGAAACCAAAGTGATCAGGTTGCTTATTTTAACAGCTTATTGCTTTTCTCAATGTGTATTTTGAGGGTGCATCACTTATTTCCAACATAAAATGATGATCCTGGAATCTAATTAATTCCACTGCTGTATATGTAGCCTAGAACTCACTCTGAATCATACTCAATCTACTTGCTACTGACTCTGTCTAGAGAGGCCAGAGTCTTGCTATTATCCTGGATATTGTGTCAATAATCAAATTAGAATACCTGCATCCCATTGTTTTTTAGTGCTTTACAATCTCTCCATCCTTAGTTAGCTCCAAAAATATCAGCTATTTTCTTTGACCTCTTATGCTCATACTAGAGGCCCAGTGCATGAAATCCATGCACAGGGGTGTGTGTCCCTCGGCCCAGCCTGCACCCTCTCCAATCTGGGACCTCTTGAGGAATGTCTGACTGTCCATTTAGACCTGATCCTAGGATCTGGCCTTAATGGGCAACCAGACATCCACTCACAATCCAGGACTGCTTTCCAACTAATTGCCTGCCTGCCTTCCTGATCGCTCCTAACCACTTCTGCCTGCCAGCCTGATCACCCCCTAACCACTTCCGTGTAAGCGTGATTGATGCCTAGCTGCCCCCCGGCCAGCCTATTTGCCCCTAACTGCCCTCCCCTTCAGGCATGTTCACCCCCAACTGCACTCCCCTGCAGGCCTGGGTCCCCCACAACTGCTCATCTCTGTAGACCTGGTCAACCCCAACCTCCCTCCTTTGCCGGCCTGGTCATCCCCAACTGCCCTCCCCAGCAGGCTTGATCACCCCCCAACTGCCCTTCCTTGCAGGTCTGGTTCCTCCCAACTGCCCTGCCCTGTCTGCCATCTTATGGCAGTCATGTTATGTTCACATCGGGGCAGCCATCTTGTGTTTTGGAGTGATAATCAATTTGCATATTACTCTTTTATTAGATAGGATAGTTCTGTGCTTCTTGCTGTCCCAACACTTCCTATTTCTTTTACTTTGAAAACTTGTTCTGAAGTTCTACTTTGACCAAAACTTGGCTGTAGTCAAGTATTCTTATACTCCTCAATTATATGAGCATTAGTTGATATTCATCTTGTTCTTTGTTCCATTACCCCTTGCTATGGACTGAATGTTTGTCTCTCCCCAGAATTCATATGATGAAACCTAATCTCCAATGTGGTGGTATTTGGAAGTAGAGTTTTGGGGAGGTAATTAAATCATGAAAGGGGAGCCCACATAAATGGGATTAATGCCTTTACAAAAAAAATCCCAGAGGGTTTCTTTACCATTTGCCATGTGAAAACACTGAGAAGACAGCCATCTGTGAACCAGGAAGTGAGCTGTCACCAGACATCTAATTTATTGGCACCTTGATCTTAAACTTCTCAGCCTCTAGAACTGTGAAAAATAAATGTTGTATAAGCCAAGACTAGGGTATTTTTGTTAGAGTGAACCGAACTGAATAAGATTATTCTCTAGTTGGCAAAACCTCCTGATCTGATGAAGTTAGGCAGTAGCACAGCCCTCTACTTCTCTTTTTTGCTGTCACCTCCAAATCTCCTGCATATCCCCCATCTTCATTGCAGAATTTTGGACCTAGTCATAATTTCAGATTTGCACCAAGTAGATGAGTCAGTTACATGATTCTCTGGTCTCAAAATATTTAAACCTTTTAATTTCCTGCTATTCAGTTCCACTGTGCCTCAGCCAACCATTTCCATGGTTATATCCTCATCCTGATAATAACCTAGTACTTCTGCTCTTCTAATAAATTAAATTAAAATATTTCAATATTTGATTAAAACCTTATCTTCTTCCGTCTCTCTTGTTGATTTACATTACATCTTATTATTTAATCTCAGAATGACCACTAATCTTTTCATCCATCTACTTTCTCCCTGGGTTCACTCCCTTTCTTGATCTCATGATTTGTCACTTTATTCTCCAAGCAATAATGCCAACTCATTGTTCTGTCAACTTCTTGTGCTCATCTGTGTTTCAGCTAGTTTGTATGATTGACTATTGCATTACTCATTTATTATCACATCAAACATAAGTCTATGATCTGTGCCTCACCACAATGAAGATCTTTGTAATTCCCCATGTTGTCACACTGAACTGAAGGCCTGCAAATGGGCCCCACTATGCTATTAAGGACAGTTCTCTGACTCAAAAGCAGCGATGAGAATGAGAACACATTTCCTTCCTTCCTATGAGCTTTAAATGAATCTCCTTCACAGTTGACTGTACTGGAGCACTCTTACTCAACCCTAGAAGTTCTCTAGGAGTTCTCATTTATCTTAATTTCTACTGATAATAGACACAGATGTTGGGAGCAAACAGAATGGATTGTAAATGCAAAGCAGCTCTTCAAAATCACCTGGATATTTCTGTCCAAGGAACCTCTTGTGGATTAGGAAGGGCATTGGTACCTAAAAGGGATCAATGGCTTCTTCCCTTATCAAATTTAGAAATTGAATAAGCAGTAACTCGGGATTTATTACATGAATGATGAAATATCAGAAGAAGTTAATTTACTAGGCTGAGTCTTTTCTGCCCAGGACTACATACCTAAGCTGCTATAGGTTGCAATCCCCCATATCTGGAATGGTTAAAATGGAAACTTTTTTTTTTTTGTAAATAGCAGCTAAGTCAAGCGATAGCAGGTAAAAATATGCAATAGATGACTTACATACCCCTAAGGCAAAATGTGTTCTCACACTCCACTGGTTCGAACTTACTGATTATTTTAACTTTACCTATACAAGTTTTACATTTTCAGGATCTAATGATCAATTCATTTGGAATTCCTGATTTATAGAATACATTAGGTAGTGGAACTGCAGTGTGTATCATTTTTAACCTTCTAAGAAAGATTTGCTAGAGTTCGGCACATTAAAGGAGAGGATGGACAAGAAAAAAAATCTGGCCGAGACCGGTTTGGCTCAGTGGATAGAGCGTCAGCCTGCAGACTGAAAGGTCCCAGGTTCGATTCCGGTCAGGAGCATGTACCTTGCATGCGGGCACATCTCCACTGTGGGGCGTGCAGGAGGCGGCTGATCGATGTCTCTCTCTCATTGATGTTTCTGATTTTCTATCTCTCTCCCTTCCTCTCTGTAAAAATTCAATAAAATGTATTTAAAAAATCTGAACATTAGTGCAGTTAACATTGATAAAAACCAATACTATTTTTTAAATATGTTTTTATTAATTTCAGAGAGGAAAGGAGAGGGAGAGAGAGATAGAAACATCAATGATGATAGATCAATTATTGATTGGCTGCCTCCTGCATGCCCCCTACTGGAGATCATGCCCACAATCCAGGCATGTGCTCTTGACCAGAGTCAAACTTGGGACCCTTCAGTCAGCAGGCTGACACTTTATCCACTGAACCAAACTGGCTAGGACCCGATTCTATTTTTTAATATTATGTTATCAGACACTGTGGTAGGTGTTTTAGAATGAATGGGATATGTGGACTAACATGTACTTGGGGATACTTCATAGTTTGGTAGGGAAAACACATGGGTAGTCTGAAAAGCACTACAATAAAAATATGATGAAAGTTATATGAGATCTTAGAGAAGGAAGTGTCTAAATATGTCAAAAAGAGCATAAAAGGCCTCCACAGGACAGTGATACTGCATTCGTTCATTCCTCAGGCAAATATGTAATTTGTGTCAACTAAGCACCAGGCACAAGTGCTAAGTAACGGCATATTCTTATTTACCCTGGGACAGCACAACTTGACTTGAGCCTCAAGGCCATCTACTCTGTGACTAACATTAATTCAAGAAACAAACGCAGTCCATGAAACAATCTCATTGAGTTGTCATCATTTTTTTATTAAGTTAAGTGAGAATGACAAGCAGCTATGTGTCAGGCACACTGAGTGTTTTATTGAAAGTGCATCATTTAATCTTTAAGACGAATCATAGCTCAAAGAATAAATCAGTTCTATAAACATCAAGTTATGTATCAGCTTCCCTCAACCAGGCAGTGTACTGAATGCTAGAATATCAAAAGTATGAAGGCCTGACTTTTGTCTTCTTCTTTTTTTAAAAAAAAATATATTTTATTGATTTTTTACAGAGAGGAAGGGAGAGAGATAGAAAGTCAGAAACATGGATGAGAGAGAGACATCAACCAGCCGCCTCCTGCATGCCCCACAGTGGAGATGTGCCCGCAAGCAAGGTACATACCCCCGACCGGAATCGAACCTGGGACCTTTCAGTCCACAAGCCGACGCTCTATCCACTGAGCCAAACCGGTCTCGGCGTGACTTTTGTCTTCTTGAAGGCCCTGGTCCGGCAGGAGAGTGAGAGACATAAATCTCACTCTGAGGGGTAATATTAAGCGTTAAAGTAGAAATAAGGAGCATGGTGCCCAGGGAGCACAAAGCAGCAAAAACACTTCTTAATGTGTGGGCTCCACAAAGGCTCCTGCCTAGAAACTTGAAGGCTGAGTGAACAGTGATTGCTTAAGTGCGGATGCAGGGGAAGGACATTCCAGGAAGAGAGGTCAGCCTGAGCATATGCCTGGAGGTGTGATAATGATTGCTAAGACAGGTGTTATTGGCTGTCATTCAAAGGTGAAGAAGCCAAGCCTCAGTGAATTTAATAAAACACTTCCTGCCCTCCCCATTAGGATCACCCCAGTAGTAAGTAAAGAGCCCGGAGTAAAAAACTCTGGCTGGTGTATCTGCAAAGCCCATGTTCTTCCCATCACCTTAAGCCGCTTCACCAGAATGTGACATTTAACCCTGAGGAACTGGGAGTCTAAGCACTTTGAGGGGGGAATTAAATTGACTGTAAATGCCAAGAAGAAAGATCTCGGATAAAGGAAATGTAACAAAAGACAAAAACAAAAGAGAAATGGTAGGTGACAGGAGTTAAAGAAAGAGAAGCAGTAAGAATCCAAATTGTAGTAGGAATAGTTGCTATGAAAACTTCTTAAATTGGCTGAGACCAGTTTGGCTCAGTGGATAGAGCGTCAGCTTGCGGACTGAAAGGCCCCAGGTTCGATTCCGGTCGGGGGCATGTACCTTGCTTGAGGGCACATCTCCACTGGGGAGAGTGCAGGAGGCGGCTGATCCGATGTCTCCCTCTCATCGATGTTTCTGACTTTCTATCTCTCTTCCTTCCTCTCTGAAAAAATCAATAAAATATATTAAAAAAAAAAAACTTCTTAAATTGTGCCATTGTGACCTGACATGTATCCAAGGGCATCCTTCTCCAACACCAGGCACTGTCTCTGCCTACTGACAAGCTGTTCATCTCTATCCCTGCAGAGCTGGCGTTCCCATAACATGAAGCTCAATGGAAGCCCTGATCATTTCATTAATAATTCTTTTTTTTCCATACTTGTATATGCCATTCATGCAAAAGGCTCCATAGAGGAATTTAAACGCATACTGCAGTAAATGTATTTCATCTCCATTATGAACTAAGTCAGTGTGGAGGCTAATATAAGTTGGAAGTCATCATTTACAAATACTGTTTCCAAGGGGACACATCTGCACTATGCTGTGAACAGATAATAAAAAGACATGAATTCAACAAATTGTCCACAGTAATTTTCCTATGATTTGTTCACTGGCGACAAACTTCTTTCATGGGAGAATTATTGCGCTGATGACCTTGAAAGGCAGACGTTTTTCCGAGCATTAATGGAACCAATCATTATCCATATCAGGCCTTTCCTCCTCTTCTTTTGTTCGTCTTTTGTCATTGTAAAAAGTCGGACAATACAAGACAAACCACAATTAGCACCGTCATCTTTCCATCAAGGAAAACAAAGCAAACTGGTAACTTTACATTTGAAAGTGAGTCCCTTTGGGGATGGCGGTTGGCTGCATTTTTTTAAATGTAATTTATTTTATTTTTATTTTTTCCCTATTGCCCTCCCCAACCCTCTCCAACCCACAGTACATGTCCTCACTCGTCTCCCTCATGCCCCCATCAATGCCCTGTATCCACTGGCTATGCCTACACACATGCATACAAGTCCTTTGGTTGATGTCCTACAGCCTGCCCCCCCCCCCAACCTCCCCTGCCTTCCCACTGTAGCATGACAGTCTGTTCATTGCTTCTTTGCCTCTGCATCTGCTTCCCCTCCACTCCTGATTCTTGTATTTAAAAACATCTTGCCCCTGTAGGCTAGAAATAAACCCACCAGAGCAAAAGAAAAAATGATTGAGTCCCAATTTCAATGTCCGATAGCTCTGTGTCCTAGTTTCAATGTCAGACAGTTCCTTATGTGTACACGTCATCAATGGTATCTGGATGGTGGACAAATGGTGGCGATGCCGGTCGGACCCTCTCTGGTTTGGTCCTGGGCATCCTGTAGCGATGCTCAACTGATAACTGCTCACATGGCAAGGCGTTGTCAGCGTCTTCCATCTCTGGACTGTTTCTTTTATACAGCTATATGTTTCGTGACTCAGGAATGAAACTAGTGTGAAGTCTCTAGCCTTTTGCCACTCCTGTCCCTAATTGATTTGTAGAAATCAGCATTGTTTGTGCTGTCTACTTTCACAGGAATATGACACAAGTAAAAAAAAGAAATAAAAGTTAATAAGTTATTCAGCTTGGTATTGGGAGAATTCACTTATAAATTAATATACTGAAGATGTTTCATCCATGATAAGAAACAGCATGGCAACCATTAAATGTATCACAGTAAGAACACATCCCAACCAGTTTCACACTTCTCAATTTCTTTTGTTTTTTACTAAAATGTGTTAATTTCTGTTAATCACCTTGGCTTCATTGCAGTTGTAATTTAACTTTTTCTCTGTTTCAGTTCAGGAAGCAACATTCTGTCTCTATTTTCTTTCTTAATGCAGGGCTGATTGTGTACATTCTCCATTAGAAGTCTGACAAGGAGGATGCAGCTCAGCCTTTTCTCTTACAGTCTGTAAAAACAAAGAAGACCAGGGCAGATATTGGAGGAAATTTGTAAATACATAGGAAAACAGAAGTTTACTGTCTGCTTCCCTCATCAGCTCTTGCTTCCCTAGCTCTCTCCCCGCCTCATATTCAATAAAAGCTAGCATCAGCTATTCTAATGCTCTCCACAAGGAGGCTATATTTAACTTTTATTTGCACTGATGTAGCTTTATCAAACATTGTTTTAGCATCATATAAATATTGCCAACATATACTGCATGATGATGCTCCCTTTTCACCGCAACCACACATATATACATACAAACACGTTTTTAAATACAGCCTAGGCTGTGTGCCCAAAACATGAACAGGACTTTTTAAAAAATGTTCTCAATTAGCCAATTTAAGAAAACACCATTTTCTTGACTAAACAATAGAGGGTTGAGCCCTTGGATCCAAAAGTATCTGTGGCAGATGTGGATGCTGAACGGAAATGGAGGCAAGTCACAATAGAATTAGAGTTGAGTTTTTAGCATAGTCATGGCTCCTTCATCAAGTGACTTTTTAAAGGTTCTGGGTTTTGTGGAGATTGAAAGCCCAACCAGGGGACATTATGTGACTATATAATCCAGTTTTCCCTTGACAAACTATGCACTATCCAAACTCCAAGTGATAAAATCGGGTCCAGCAATAAACAACCTACCATCATGTGGAAGTGTGATTTACAGGACCAGTCTTAAGCAGATCCGGAAGGCAGAAATAAGTCGTAGTCACAGATAACTTATATTCTCAATGTGATTACTCCTACTATACTGTTATAACTCCCTCACTATGGCCTCCTGGGTAGTTTCCAATGGAAGGTTGGATAGGAGGAATGTCTATACTGACACCTGTAAATAGTGGACTGTGGTGGTGTTACACCTCCCTTCATGAGCAGCCCCGGCAGACACAGATAAAGTGAGCACAACCTCAAGCAGTATATCCAGATGTAGTTTCTCCAGAAGAAAAAAAAAGAGCTGAAAATACAGATTCATGAGCATTGCAGAAGAGGTATATGAATTGGATCTCTCAGAATGGGTATACAGATTGAAGATGAAATCGCTGTCCCATGTAAAGGCTCATCCAAGGTTATTCAATGCAGAGGAATCTCAATAATCAGATGGACAAAATGGTCTATTTTGCACGCGTTAAGAACACCTGTAACCATTTACTGCTTGTACAGCGAGCTCATGAACAGAGAGCGTAATGCCCACAATGAAGGTAATTCATGGGCTGAGTCACTTGGACTTCTCCCAGCCAACATGATCTCTGTACAACTCCTGAGCGCCCAAACTGCCAAACAATAGAAGCCAATGCTGTGTATCTTTCTTGGTGCTGCATAACAGCCAGCTACATAGATCGATAATAATTGTCACTTCCTCCTGTCAATACTTACATTGGAATGAACTTTATTTTGGATTTGCATATGGTAATCTTGCCTGCCAGTACATTTTACAGATTACTCTAATGTCCAATGATGCTCTCCTAAACAATGGCTAAATATCTTCCTTAAAAGTGAAACGTGGACTATTGCCTATGGAATTTACTGGCCTACAGCACAGAATCAGCTGTTCATATTTAATGATAAACTCGACAGTTAAAGACCTGATTAAGGAAACGGCAGGGAGATGACTTTTGGAGCTTGAAGTGCTGTTTTACAGAGTATTATATAAGCTCTGAATCCAAAACATATTCATAACTGAGTCCTGGCATCATGATGTAAAATGAGAAATGAAGGCGACATAGTCCACTGTATTAATTGACACCAAATCACAGACTGTGGTTAATACCTTCTCTGGTCAAATGATCAGGGACTTGGGACAAATAAGATTTGAAGACACCTGACAAAGAGATTAGAGGAGGAATGTGCATAAGATTATCTCAGAAGGTACCTAGAGTCTGAGACTATTTGCAGCCCATATGCATCTCACCAAAATTTCCCCAGTTGTATGAAAGACTCTCTAACAAACTATTTCAAAGGTATAAAAATGGTGAACATAAAAATTTAATAAAAATCTCTGTACCCACTACTCAGATTAAGAAATAAGATATTAGCCGAAACCGCTTTGGCTCAGTGGATAGAGCGTCAGCCTTGAGGACTGAAAGGTCCCAGGTTTGATTCCGGTCAAGGGCACATATCTTGGTTGCAGGCACATCCCCAGTAGTGGGTGTGCAGGAGGCAGCTGATCATTGTTTCTCTCTCATAGATGTTTCTAACTCTCTATCCCTATCCCTTCCTCTCTGTAAAAAAAAATCAATAAAATATATTAAAAAAAATAAAATATTAGCAATACCATTTAAGGTCCCTGTGTAACCTTTAGTGATCTCATCATCTTTATTCCCTATACCATCCTCCCAGATATAGTAGTAAATACTACCCACTACCAAAAATGTATTTCTCTTCCCATGTATACCTCCATAAGTTTATTACACAGGTGCATATCAAATATATAAACATTTATTTTCATATTTCTAAATTTTGCATGAATGGAAACACCTTGTTTAGATCCTTCTATAACTCTCTTGCTTTATATTTTTGCTCAAGGTTAGGGAAATTATCCATATTTAATTTTCACTTACGTATAGTAGTCCAGTGAGTGAATTCATAATGATTATAGTTATCCAGTTCCTTTTGAGTATTATATAAGTTGTTTCTATATTAATTTTTGCTATTATAAATAATTCTGTAATTTTTATAACTGTATCTGTGTACATTTTGTTTATCTTGGATTATCTTGTGAAGGGAATCATAGTATCTGAATAAAAATGATCATTTATGAATACTGATTTTTTCTTTATACAATGTATTATTATAGTTCGTTTTAAATACACACACACATATATATATATGACTGCATATATAGGGTGGGGAAAAAGTAGGTTTACAGTTTTGAGGAAATATAATATTGTTGTATTATTATATTATTTTCCATGTGAACAACTATAAATCTACTTTTTCCCACCTGTATGTATATATGTATACATACATGTGCATATGCATATATATGCATAGTGTGTATGTGTGTGTAGTAACAGATTTATTAGGTTATACAATCTGTGGTGGATGACCTTTTCTTTTGAGTCTTTTTCTGGAGCTTAAAATTAATAGGTGGATAGTCAGGAAAAACACATAGGAAGTGAAGAGGGGAGTAGCAAGAAAAAACTGAAACCTTTAAGAATGAGCTAGGATCACAAAAATAGACTGGAACTCATGTTGGTTGCTTACTGCCTCCAGGCCTCCAATTTGCAGGCTGGTACCCTGAAATATGGAATAATTTCAAATAACTGGATCAGGAGCTGGATAAACTGAAAGAGTAGATCCAGCAATGCTGGAAGACTCAAGGTTGCTACCTCATATAAACAGGCAAGCCAGTGGACAAGCTTCATGTATGAGCTGCAACAGTATCATTTGTTCTGCTACAAACCTTTGAGCATAATAAGAATATGTCTTATATTGTATTTGTGCCTTACAAACTGCATGCCAGATATCTTTTATAGCCCATAATAACTGGGCTCTATGCAGGGAATGTGATTATGGAAAACAGTTCCATTTTTATTATTTCAACAAAAATATAGAATACCAGATTATTCATATTCTAGAGTTCTCCTCTTTTATTTATATTCCTCTTTTATGTCTATCCCTCCCACTGTTGGAATAGTTTACTGGTTGGTGGTACTTACTTTTACATGTTAGTCTATAAGTTAAAGAACATTGACGAGGGCCCATATAGTACTAGCGATAGAAGGGAAAACCTCTAGAGGTCCTGTCCTGAAAATAGAATAAATAATTAGGAGAATTTGGATCTTCTCTTAGATAAGGGATGAGTGTGCTTTCAGTTGTATGAGGAAGAATTGCATCATGTTGCAGAGGGAATTATTTGGGAGAGATTGACAGAAGTAGCAGTAAAAGGAGTAGACTGTGTTAGGCATTATCATATGGAGATTGTAAAAAAGAAGAGCACATTATCCTTTTGGGAATTTTTCTCACTGTGAATAGATTCCATGAGATGACATGTCCTCATGCCTGAATCCTACTGTATAGAATGAAGCCAAAAAAAACCCATGCCTAGACTTATAAATCATTCATGAGTTTTGAAGCTTCAGTGAATATCATAAAGATATAACAAACATTTGAAAGTCAGATTCATCACAATAAAGCAATGACAGTCACATGCTAAATATAAAGAACTAGTGCTCCAGTGCATGAAATTCATGCACAGTGGGGGCATTCTCTCAGCCCAAGCCTGCACCCTCTCCAATCAGGGACCCATTGGGAGATGTCCAACTGCCAGCTTAGGCCCAATCCCTATGGGACTGCTGGCTCCTAACCACTCACCTGCCTGCCTACCTGATGGCCTCTAACTGTTTCTACCTGCCTGCCTGATTTTCCCCTAACCCCTCTGCCTGCCTGCCTGATTGCCCCTAACTGCCTCTGTCTGCCTGCCTGATGGCCCTTAAATGCCCTCCCTAGATGGCTTGATCTCACCTCCAACTGCTTTTCTTTGTAGGCTTGGTTGCTCCCAACTGCTCTCCCCTGCCTGATCACCCCCAATGGACTGCCCCTGCAGACCTGATCTCACCCTCAACCACCCTCCTCTGTCAGCCAATTTGGTTCCAATTGGTCAGTTTCTATGCCAGTCAGCATCAAAAGCTCTGCCTCCTAAGCAGCCATTGGCTCTTTACACTTCACCCAGATTTAATTCTGATTGGTCAGTTCCTATGCCAGTTAGGGTCTCTGGGCCTATTAACTGGCCTGATCAGAAAGGCAGGGCTGATCAGCAGCCCCAGTGGAAGTCTGGAGAGAAATGGAGGTGTGGCTGCTAGCCAGACTGGGAGAGAAAGAGGGAAGCAAGTGGTGATCAAAAGCTGCCACAGAGGAAATGGATCAGTCCCTGCTTCTCTCTTCAGGCCTCTCTCTGGCCTTGATTTGCAGCCCCCTCAGCACAGCGCTGACTGCAGGACTGATTTCTAGTTGGTGGAGCCTCGGTTGTTACTGGACTTTATGACCCAGGATTTTTATACATTAGGATAATGAAATCTTAAATACTTTAAGTCAATATCTACTTATCATTTATTATTAGTAACACATTTTTCTGTAATTTTTCCTTTCTAGAGAAACAAACTGATCCTGAATTCAACAATTCAACTATTTAATTATTCAGTTT